>CM035803.1:27810335-28025335 GCA_020466265.1 Siphamia tubifer | reverse complement strand
CTGGCTGGAGCCCAGTCAACCACTGATCCTGTTCACCGCAGAGAAAGAGAGCAAATGGAGAAGCAAAGACAGCGAGAAACAACGGAGGGAGAAAAAAAAAAAAAAGAGTAGAGTTTTTAGTTTTATCCACGCTTCCTCTAAACCAGAATAATAATAATAATAATAATAATAATAATAATAATAATAATAATAATAACCTAAACCAGAATGTCATCCATATCAGTAAATCTGTAGGTTAGGATGTAGAACAGACTGGCTGATAACGATTAAAAGACAAAGTCACATCCACTTGTCGACTTCTGTTTGAAATAAAGTCTATCTTTATCTAATGTAGTGAGAAAAAAAAAAGTTTTCACACACCCTTACAATTTTTCAATTTCCAATATTATCATGAAATATTTGCAGAGAAAATATTTTTTTTTGTGTTTCAAAAGATTTGATTTCATCAGACAAATGGATGGATTTTTTTTTTTTTGGGGGGGGGGTTTGTTTATGGATTATAAGACCAAAAAAAAATGATTGACAGTTTCAACGTGTTATGTCCTGGATATTTGTCTACTGAAATATCCAATTTTGACCTTGACAGAACAGAGCATGTGCAGAGGGGAGCATGTGGATTTGGAGAAGGGAACAATTCTTGACAGATTTCAGTGACTTAAGAATGATTCTTAATGCAATATATCATAAATGCATGGGGTGTCCAAAAATGTTACCACTGTATGTCAATGGGACATCTACATTATGTCGAAGTTGCAGTAATATATTGGAAATATCGACACTGAGAAAGGACAACAAAGGCTGGATACTTTATGCAGAGTTGGTTCTATACTGTTGAAAGAGAGAACTCCTAACCTCAGTGATTTGTGAAAAGGAATCAGACATCTTTAACATTTTTTTTAAATAGAGAAACATACATAAATAGATTAATCCATCATCTTCTTACTAGTAATTAAATGCAACAGGTTCAAGTTTTCATTCATTCCACGTGCACTTTAAATTTCATTGAATTTACCATAAACGTTTTGAACTGCTCTTTATCTTATTTCAATGGTGACTGATCCACTACTTTGTTTTTATAAACTCAAGTGGGCATTATGTCACTACAAGTTTGTATTAAAAATGATTTTATGGTCATTCAGCAATACTTATGATAAACCGTACAGAAGCAACTTCAGCATCAAAATATAGGATTCACTTCAGAATACAATTAAAAAGCTACTATAAAGAAAAATGTGTTTTTAAATGTTCTGTATTATATTATGTGCAAATGTTTTGAGCTGTAACAAGAGTGCTGTTCACTATTTTTTATTTTATATACACTGCTACTGAATAAATGTGTGTGATGTGGTTACGTTTCAGAATAGATGGAAGTGATGGAAGTGTTGAATTAATCACATGCAGATTATATTATTAGAAATGGTTATAAAGGGGTTATATTCATATATGCGTCCAGTCAAGCAAAAGTGAACATTAACATGAAACATTAGCACACATTTTTCAAGAGGGAAAATTTTTAGCTAAAGATTTATAGATTTTTTTTAATGGAATTGTTATCCTTGTTAAAATAGCACTTGTAGAAAAAAAATTAATCTATAGCTATATCCAATTTCATTGATTGTACCTTCCACAATAGCTCAAATTTGACACAAAAATTCTAACTAATACATTTGAAAATTAATTAATTCTGTCGATTATATAAATGATTAAGTATCAAGTGTTAGACTTTCATTCATTTTGGATTATTATTAACATTTGTAATTTACTTAAAAGGCCCTGTCCACGGGTTACCACAAAAATACCAATCTTTAACTTTCAAAGTTATTTATAATTCAGATATTTGAGTGAAGCATTCAGAACATAATCATCTTTTCTTACATTTTGGATGATGCATACAATGGTAAAGAGTTGTCCACGCGTTACTATGGCAGCCTGTTCATGTGGTACCACATTCTTATGTCAATAAAACAGAGATGTTTCAATATTTTACTCCAAAATAAATTTGTAGCATAGTTGGAAGGTTTTGCTCTACTTAATGTCGACTTCTGTTGAGAACTACATACTTTAAATGTTTGTGTAAAGCTTAAAAAAAATTGATGTCAGTTTCAAATCTAGGTGTTGCAGAGCTGTGATTTGACATTTTCACCTAAAAATGTTATCTCTACAGATTTTGTTAAAATATAATGTTAAAGTGCACAAAAATAAAAACGTACACAAATATGTCCAATAAATGCATAGGAGTTACTCAGCTTACGTGACAGAGACTGATGAACACCAGATACTGCGTGATCAGAACCATATATGTTCTTTTTATTAAAATAAAACAGCTGACCATACCAAAATAGACATTCTAAATTCAAGATCATGAACATTAAATAATTAATAATAATTGATATACTTTTTCTATACTTTTCTGACTTTTCAGCATGTCTACTAGGAATAAAAAATGTGTTGGAAAAGTAATCAAATATGAAAAGTTGCCATACCTTGTTAAATTACTTATAATACATTAGATTACATCTATATATTAAAAACATCAAAATTAATCTTCCAAAAACTATTTGTTATTTTACCTGCTTGACACACTACCATAATTATCATCCTAGAACAGTATACTCCTGACATGTATTTTATCCATCTAGGCCTGTCATCTACCAGAACAGATGTGATGTAAACTTTATTTGGACTTGTTTTGACACTGTGGCGCCTGTCTTTTTTCTGGGTGCTATGTGGTGGTTGCCCAAGGTGACAGGAAGCAGTGTAGTTAATTAAAGAGTGGACAGCACTCCAGACTGCACTCACACACTCCTGGTATTGTCATAAGCACCACTCTTACAACACAACCCCTCAAGAGTCATTTACCTCTGTTTCTTGGAACATGGAGGGCCTGGTTTTGCCCTCCTGGATCCTGAAGCACACTTTTGAGTTCCTCACCGACATGAGCATGCATGGAGACACACACACACACACACACACAGTCTGCAGTAGCCATTTCTGCATAGACTCATCCAGATAGCTACCAGATAACACTTTCAATTCACTATGATGTTATCGTTTTTTTCCCTTTCTCAGAGAAATATGAACCTGTCACATGGGGCATCGTACAGATTTGTTACATACTATTACAGCAGATAAATCCAACAATAGGGGCCAAGGCCTTGCACCCTCTGCATGCAAAGTTAGCAGGTCTGCAGAGCTAATCAGTAGGGGATCACATCTGGCCTGACAGCAGCTGCATCACTGTTTAGAGGAGCTGCCAGCGTGAGAAACACACAGGTCGATTTTCTTTTCTCCCTGGACAGAGTGAGTGTTTTTCTCATTCATTTCTTCTTTCTCGGCTCTTTTCTTTGAGCTAGCCAATTAACCTGGGAGCAGTGCACTAATGAGTTCCCTCTGGTGGCTCTGCAGCACTCAATGGAAGAGAGGGACGAGAAGGGTGAGTGAGGAGGAGGAAGAAGAGAAGGGTTAGGGAGGGATAGCACAGGGCTGCGGGGGGGGGAGAAAGGTGCAGTCATGGCAAAAGTAGGGGTAAGACATGAAAAAAGAATGTTGAAAAAAGGGCGTAAGAGGGTTCGTAAAAGGGGTACGGGAGGGAAAGAGGGGTGAGGACATGAGGTTTCAGGGTGAGGGAATATGGGACAGGTTGATGCAGGAGGAGAGGGGCCGGCACACTATCCAGTTGGCCACTACGGGCCTATCACCAAGACATTGTCAGCCAGACAATGGGCTTATCAACCTCCTTTTCACACCAGTCTGATTAACTGGGAGGAATGGGAGGAAGAGGAGGGGAAGAATAAGGGTACGTCCTTGTACCAGCTCAGTAAATGTCAGGGAACGGTCCAGACACTGGGACTAGCCTCAGGGTCTGAGCATACATCACTGAGAAAATGGGGGTAGTTAAAAACCTGGTGTAAAAAACACATCCGTCCACGCCACATGTGTGCTAGTGGCGTCTTAGCAATGAAGGGAGGTTCTGTCACAATAAATCTGCAACCTTTGTAAATGTATCTCACTAACCAGATTAGTGAGGTAGTGATAAGCACCTTTAAGCGCCATTAGCTCCATCTGTGTGTGTCATCAGTCACTGAAACACCGTAAAGCACAGGAAGATATATTGGTGACTGTGAACAGTTTTAGTACAAATGGAAACAGAAACTGCCTTTCTTTCAATTGTGCATTAAATAGGTTTGCAAAGTTATCCTTTTCATTGTCATTCAACCAGTTAGAGCAATGTATGTTTGATTATCTGATTAGTTATTTGATCCATAAAATCTAAGAAAACTGTGAAAGACAACCAGCCTCTATGTCCTGAAAAAACTTGTTTGATCCATGCAAAGACTTTCAGGTTCTTTTTTTTTTTTTTTTAAATGACAGCTGAACAAATATAGACAAGGTTAAAACTTTAGAAGATGATGGGGTTAGACACTTTCTAAAACAGCTCAGACTAATTCTATAATCATAACATGTGCAGAATGTCCTTTCTCTAAACCTGATACGACTTGATCAAGCAAATTAAATGACACCACACATATATTATATTAGACCTAGCATGCAAAGAGAACCAACTTACTTTACTATTGTGTATTGTCATATCCAGGGATTAAAAAGGTCTTATCTTAAATTAAACATCCTTAAAACTAAAGGGATTTCACCTGCTCACATACATAAAGTCACATCTATTAAAAGATCAAGAAGTAAAACACATGTAACTTCCAAATTATATTAGACAAGTATTGATTCATAATTTTGAAGCTAATTTTGAGGGTATAAACTAAAAAGATGGCACCAGCAATTTATTTGAGAACATCATGATGTCCATATTTTATCACAATTGAATTAATTTTCTCTATTAGTTTGGTGTCACTATTTGAAAAACTATTTTTTTTATATATTAAACAGATTGTTAAAGTGTGTGACTGTTAAATGTTCCCGTTTATGTGATAGTTACAGCAGATAACCATTGTAACATTTAAATCACTTTCCACTGCAAATTTTGGCTTCCTTTCTCTGGATGGTGGTTTTCAGTTCTAAAATGACAAAAAGAAATGTCAGAAAAATAATTTTGTTCCAGCAGCCATCGCTCAGATGAATAAGTTGCAGTCACACAGCACAGATAATAGTTAAATTGATTTCTTCTTGCTTTTATTGTTGCTCTTTAAGAACTGATTTTACTCTAGCCTTAAACATTTTAACGTATCTTCTTTTAAATCTGAACTGGTTCTACCAATGGGAGCGAGTAACCTGAGTCTGAACCAAGGAGAGAAATACTTTTACAAACCTTTTTATTTTGGTATATTTCATTAAGCGGTAATTTTATGCAGGTTAACATTAAGAACAACCATTCATCTGTAAATCTGAGTGACTCGTACATATTTTATTAAAGTGGCCTTGCCCAGATACCACTGTTTTCAAGCCTGACACGCAAATGGACCAATAAATAACTAACAACAGGCGTCAACAAAATTGTTTGTGTCATTGTTCAATTAGTCTCCCATATTGATCCCTGTTTGTTTGTTTACTTGCTTACTGGATCCCATTTGTATGGCCTTGACAGCCATCTGTCACACAGAGACACAGTGAAGGGAGGGAGGCAGGAGGTGACAGAGCAGGGAGGAGAGTGATTTACAATGTGTGCGCTGAGATAAAGATGAATGGAAAAACTTCCAATCGGTTACAAGTGGACCCCAAATATAAAAGACAGAATGAGGATGAGATCCTTTGTGATACTGAGCTTAAAATGTTAAGCTTTTTTTGGAAATATATTCCTAACCCAACAAAACTGTAAAAGCTCACATTCTTCCTGCTCAATAAGAGCAATTTAAAGGGGAGTGTTATAAAAAAAAAATGCTGGGAGCAACAAGTGGTTGTACTCTTCTTGCTATTCATTTTCCTTCCTTTTTTTTCAGAAGAAAGGATGCAGTAATTAGAGGGTAGACCAGGTGGAAGTACACAACTCAAGAGCCTGGCACTAGCTCACCCTCTCCTCCACAGGAAGATGGGAAGAGGGAAATGTGGAGGAGGGTAGAAGAGGGTGAGTATGACTGGAGAGGAGAAAGTGGTAGAAGAATACTTCTAGGTAAAAATGGGGAGGGGGTGGGGGGCAGCAGCCGGGCTTGGGAGCATATTGGGTCAAAGAAAATAAAACGTGTCATTTAGCCAAAGAAAGAAGATGAGAGCAGTGTGCACGATGAGGGGGGCTGGAGCTGGGATGGCTGGGCGAGGTGAAGGGGAGGTGGAGGCGAGGTTAGCTGTTAAATAAGGTGGGGGTCATAAGAGAGGGGGTGGATGCCCACCGTGATACAAATGAGGTCTGCAGGCAGGGGGGCCACCCACAGTACAACTTGGCCAACAAAGCTGCTTCTGTCTTGGCCTCCCTCCTCCACAGACCTCCTTGAGTGGGCAGGATTCCATTAGCAAGCTGCAGAACCTGGGGTCTATTCAGTGGCCCGTCCAGGCCACAGTCTGTGCGTCTGTGGCCACATAGACACACATGAACATGCACACAATGACCCACACGTGCTCACTGAGCACACATGCACTCATTCAGTCAGTCGCTCACACACATACACAACACTGCTAATTAATCCTCAGATTACCCAGCCAATTATTACCACACTTGTACTAATTAGAAATTATTTAAAGCATTTCCCAATTAGGGTTTACATGCTCAGTTGGGCAGGAGTCTGCCTCAATAAACCGACTGGTTTTATAACAGGAAAAATGACAGCCTCATTCATATACACACGCATGTGCACACACACACAAGCGTATACGTACATTTCTGGATCCGACTGTGGTAATCAGGCTGTCTCAACGAACCCCCAGTTAGGACGAAGGGGGATGAAGACAGACAAGAGGAAGAAAAAGAAATAAAACAACAAAAGACATGCTCCTTCAGTGCAGCAGCAATACTGTAGGTCGCTCTTGTTAGGGCTGGGGACAGTGATTAGGAGAGGCCACAATGAGACCTGCCAGGAAACACATGCCAATTAGGTTACCAGGAGAACCACAGGCCTTCATTGCTATGGGAAACCCACCAGTCTCTGCACCACACAGCTCCACATAGACACACAAGCACAAGCACAAGCATACACACACACACACACACACACATTTGAGCCAAATAGCACTGCAAGGACACTCATTGACATAATGCATTCCCTCGGCCCTTGCTCCAACATTAACTATCACAACTGAACATCTAATCCTAATTCTAAACTTGACCATTAAATCAATGATTATGGTTCCAAAGGTGAAGCCTATCTCAAACAACTTTAGTCTGTACACTGATTGGCAGTGGTGGCTGGTCAAATTTTTTTTTGTTAAGATGCAGTATACGAGTCAGTTTTCAGCTCCTCTATAACCACATATCACCACGAGGATACACCAAAGCCCATATAAAATATTTATTTCAATTCAACGGTATGCTTTTTAGTCATGTAATTTTTTTTTTTATGTAAACTTCACCCATCTATCCTTCAAACACGTACATTTTTCCATGACGCTTGTTAAAGTCAAGCATGGAACCTGACAAGTGTCTTTTTCATTGACAGTATGGACAGTGCATTTAGACTGGGGGTAAATGTAGTGCGAATAGATCACATTAATAGAAAAAAATTGGAAATCAACATAAGGGTTAAAAACATATCATTGATACCACAAGTATTGGAAATCAATCCTGCATCTCCTCCACACTACTGAGCTATCCAGCTGTTTACTCAGAGCTCAGTAGTATTACTTATGATCCTATTCAGTGATTCCATTTCTGAGGATGACCTTGAATCTTTGTATGAAGTGACATTTACTCTTATGGATGTGCTTGGGTGCAATTTTTTGCACCTTCCTATCACTTGTATTGGAAATGGGTCCAATGTGCACAAGACATTTATAGTGAGCCTATGGAGTTCTTGGGCAGTGTCCCGAACAGGAAACATGTAACTGGACTGCTCATTAAATGACCAAAAACATTTTAAACTACACCTGAATGTAAATTATACACAGTACTCACTGATTGGATCAAGTGTAACTTGTTTATTTAAATATTAATATTTTTGTAAAATTATGTTAGGTGATTTGGAGCATCTTCTTCTTCATGTGAAACAGGTAGGATGGGCTCCTGGAGCCCTATTTTGACGAGTTGCAACTGGTGATTGGAAAAACAAATGTAAGGTTGCACAACAACAAGTCAGAAATGATAATTTCATCATCTTTTGAGCAATGAGACAATTAAGGTCATGAGTTCACAGACCGTACAGGTATTTGTTCACAGTAATGCATTGTATGAGCATAAGCACTAGTCTGGGTTATTTAGAAGGGAAATGCACTGATGTAAACAATCATCGAGTCGCACTTTAGTTTAAGGCCTGTGAAAAATATTAATTTGGTTAAATTTTTAATATTCCAAACCACTGTGGACAATCTTTTTGATCAAGCCATTGGCAAACTGGCCGCTTTTTTATTTTTTAAGTTAAGAGTTCATGTCCATGAGTCAATCATCAACCACTTGATGAGAAGATTCCAAAACACAGTGAGTCAATTTTAAATCAGAAATGTTACGACTTACGTACAGGTTAGAGCCTCAATTAAATTGTTAAAAAAGGATTTGATAATAATCACAGCAACAACAACAACATTTCTGTATGTCTAAATAATCTGTGTAATAGATAGGCAGATTTCAGTGCCTTTTTCTGAGGTTTCTTTCAGTTTTTCCCTTGTTTCTTAATTCAAAGACATACAAAAGACAAGGAATGTTGTACACTGGTGCCCATGAATATGGAATAAAATATCTCAACCTCTTGTTGTGAAATGTTTGAGAAAAAGTAATTTATTGTTGACAGTGTTAGAACTAAGTATGTAGTAAATGCACTGGATCAAATGTGATTCCTGATGAGTGTAAATAGAAATAAAAAGAAAAACCTGTCTTAAAAACAATATTCTTCTACCTTTCTGGTTAACAGTACATTGTAAAGCCCCTTTAGATTTGTGGTTTAATAGTGACTTATTAAAAATTTTATTTATAAAGAAAACTGTAACATTTAGTGTGTAATATTTAAAGAAATCTAGCAGCGAAAGAGTCAGATTGTAACTGAATTCCCTAAACTGATGACAGTAAATACTGAAGGCTGTGTTTACCATGTCTGTTCTGGGTTTTTTGGTACAAAAGGGAATGACAACATTGGTTCAAAACTTAACATAACAGGTCGCCCAGCCTTATGGCACCTGGCATTAATGGGAAAAAAAATAGAGGATGATAAAAAAGTAAACACAAAGGAGCCCTACTAGATGGAAATGGATAATTTATGAAGGTAATGAAAAGACAATTTTCATTTTAAGGAAATTAATGCAAATGATGATGAATATCCATTTCATTTCTGCCATTAGGTCATTATAATTTAACTAAAAGTGGTACAAAGGTACACTGGTTCCCACAGCTGGTGTAAAAATGTATGCACACAAGTTAAACTCAACCTTCCTCCACCCCCCACCACCCCTTTGATAACATTACAACAAGGGGACACCATGAACAAAGATAAGGTAAAGACAAAAAAAAAGACCCTTGAGTGCAACAGACAAAAAGACTAAAGCAAGGCAAGGGAGTTAAAGGTTAAGGAAAAGGCTAAAGCTAAAGCAGAAGTTAACTGTGGAGATCAAAAGTTGGTTGCTAAGGTGGATGAACTTTAAAAGTGTTGCAGTGGGTCTGATGTTAACAGAAACACTGATGGATGGAGAGGAAACACGAGAGGAAAACAGAGAAAGCTGTGGTTGGATAACAGGGGAGGGACTCCAGGGAGAATTATTAGTGGAGAGAATTACAGGCTCATCCATGGGTGACATGTAAGCCTCAGCGACGCACTCAAATGTTTACAACGCTGATATTTGCTGAACTGCGATGTTATCAGGCCTCAATGTAATACTCAAGCTTTTGTTCTGATTTGCACGGCAACACTCACTATGTCTACAGATGCAATAACCAAGAGAACAGATAGCAGCGGCACAATGTTGTCCTGAGAAGCTGTGACATGACCCAGGCAGAACAGAGGGAAGGCTCACCCTAGAATATTTGAGCTGATGTGATGGCTGAGATGTTGATTAATGTGCACGGTCCCTGTTATTAAATAAACAGGGTGAATACACAAAATATATTGAATAAATTAAAGCGTGAACCGATCTCCTCTGCAACATCCAGCTCATTAGAATGCATGAGGAAACGATGTTCTGATTGCAACAAGAGTCACTCATTAAGCCATGTTTGTCCCCTGCCAGAGCACCACTCCCTCCACGCTACCCCCCCCCCCCCCTTCTGCCCCAAAACACTTACCCCTCATGCCTGCCACACACTCCACACCAAATCCCTCCCTTCTGCACACTCTCCTCCTAAAAGCTCCCTGACTTAACATCACCCCTTCCCAGTGGACATCACCAACAAACCACTAACCCTCTTTTCACCTCACCCCCTCTCCTCCCCACTGTGCATATCCCTCATTTTCCTCCACCTCCTCCTTCTTCTCTTTCTCCTCTGCTGGGATCTGTGTCATCATTTTAATTAATTTCTAATCAGGCGAGAGTAAACTAATCAGGGGAGGCGTTAAACAATGACAGCTCTGCCTGCTCAGCCTCACACTGGGGGCCGCCAGGCTGCTCTGCATGCCGAAAGGAGCCGCACATTGATAAACAACTCGGCGTAGACCGGGCTATCTACGCCAATCTCCCCTCGCATATATGTTAATATGGTTTGCAATGTCGCACATATTGTTCCATTTGTATTTGCATCTGCAGAATGGACTTACACGGAGCTGCTGATTTGGACAAGATTAAATAACCGCTATTTGTCAAATGTAGCTCCAGTGTGATCACTTTTATGTGCATGTTGTATGATGTACAACCACAGGATTTGTGACTGAATAAAGATATCTGTTCATGTACATGTGATGGAAATGCATGTAAATGATCAGAAAGGACAAATAAATAACCTAAACCTGCGTGAATGGTACAGTATGTATCTGCTTAGAATGGGTTGCACAAAGGCTGCAGTTATCTGTAGGCGGCCAGATCCCACCAAGGATGAGGCATTGTGAAACAACAGACAGAGGGAGAAAGAGGGAGAGGAAGGGAGAGAGAGGAGAGGGTGAGGAGAAAGAAAGAGCACTTTTAGGTAATATATTAACTGAGACAATGTAACAAGAGAGCGTTGATTAACCTCTTCGAGGTTTACCTTGTGCCTGTAATGTCCTAAACCAACATAAATGAACTATAATTGGCAAATTCTGACTATATGATTGCTTGACAATGAAACTGATGACAGATGATGACAAAAAATTAGTTAATGACCACCATCCCAACGGTTGGCAAAGTGAAATTTTAAAAGTGCATTTTAAAAATAACGTCAACGTGTGATTGGCATCAGTGCGAGCCTGCAAACATCAGGTTACATCAGAAATGTGATGTTAAAAATGAGTGGTTATACTGTTAAAAATGGATTAAATCATACAGTTGTTTCAGTTACTTCAACAAAGTACGGGAGTTGAAAATATTCATACATTTACTTTTCAAATGTTTTAAACTGGGTCATAAAGCCGAAAAAGTCAGGAAAACATGCATTCAAAAAAGGTCCAGTGTGTGAAACGTATGAAATATCATATTCATAATTGTGTTTTCATGTCTTTGTAACCAATTAAACATGAAAAGTTGTTTTCGTTACTGTAAAGCATTCATATCTCCAGAGTTAAGTTATAGTTCACAGTTTCCATGTACCTCTGAAATGACTTATTCTTCTTTTTAGTTTTTAAATCATTAGCTATGTTTGTGCAATTAATGAAAGAAATACCAAAATGGACAAAAACAAACACTAAACAAAACAAATGAAGGACTTTTCTTCATTTTTATTTCATTGTTATAAAGGGTCAGAGTGAAAACAGGACAACATTCACCACCACATTTTACCAAATACTACACACCTAACCTGTGAACCAATGTTAGAAAACCTCATCTGATTTTAGAAAGAAAATATCGTTGAATCGCTGCACTGAAAGATATTTTCATACAAAGACATGACCATTACATGTGTGAACAGTCACTGACCTAATGATGTGATTACAATATCGGAATTGTGACGTATCCCGTCATCCATACCCGCGACAGTGCGTTACCTTGACATAGTCAGCTGTTTTTGTCTACTTATTGAAAAGAATACATTTAGCTGCAACCTCTATGTTCACCAACATTTAGAGGACTTAAATTGTAGATCTGTCTCTATAACAGAATTTGGTTAAATTGTTATTTTATCACAGTAATTTCAAGTGATGTGACATAGCTCAGTTGTAGCTTCATTTATAACTTTCTACCCATGCCCTGACATTCTCCTGACTGGCGTTCAACCAGCATAAAGACCACTTGCAAAAGAAAAGCAAAAGGCAAGAGAATGAAACTCGCAACTGAAACACACATAAAACACAACATTTCCAGTGAAACCGGTGTAAAGTCAACAGAGAATAAACTAAAGTACAAGTTTACACCAGATTCATTATTGGAAAAGAAAAAGATATTTGGAAAGTACACGGATGAAATGTGTTTAAAATGTTTTTTTAAATACTCCCCCCCCTCAACACACACACACATACCTCCCCTCCTCCCTCCATCACCACCTCCTTTCTTGCCCTCTTTGCCAAGTATTAGATTCCCATGCCAACCGCTTCCCTGGGATAGAATAAGGATTGCGGAGGTGGGAAGCTGAAACCCTTCCATAACATGTCAAACAACGCTGGAATCCAAAATGCAAGAGGGAGAGAAAAAGGGTTAGAGGCAGATTTTCTATGGGGAGAAAGAAACTGTCACATCATCAGATTGGTTATTCTAAGTGGAGGGATGTGGGTATGGGGGCGGGGAGGGAGGGGCGGGGTGGCAGAGGCTTGGGCTGGCAGAATCTGGCAGCGATACACGATGGCGGTATTTCCACTAAAATAATCAGCCCCCAGGCAACGGAAGGGGGTGGGAGGTGGGGTGGGGGTAAAGGAAGAGAGACACAGGGAGGTTAGGGATTGTAGGGGTAGGAGAAGGCGACAGGGTGGGTGAGGGAGAGGGAGGATATAAGGGAGGGAAATAGCACGATGGAGAGAAAGAAAATCTGGGAAGCTAACCAAGGAAATCCTGCTTCTCAGATATGCAGCTGTGGAATTAAAATTGGTATAAAAACATGAGAACAAAAATATACTTCACACTTCAGAAGCCTATTGAAGGGAAAGGGGGTGGGGGGGTGGGAGGGGAAAGATGTGCCACTCTATGCTGGCACTGATACCTCAGGCGCAAGGGGTAAACAGCTATTCTCCTCACTTCACTTCGTCTGGTACAGTCGTTGCGGGGTATGTGTGCGGTTTTATTTTCCAAGGGGGTAGGAGGGGAGGTGGTGGTGGTGGTGGGGGTGAGTTTGGTGCCTGCAGGGGTCTCATCAGGCTACATGGTGAGCTCAGGAAGACAAGAGAGCCTCAAAGACCACAAGACGCAAAATGCCCCATGAAACAATTTCAACACCCTGCTCCCCCTCCAGCGCATCTCTACGAACAGCGAGGCATTGATTCATGATCAAACGACCGTGATCGTCACTCAAATTCAATAATAACAACCTTCACAATCAAAGAAGCTCTAAATATACTGTACCTCCACTTCAGGCCAGGATTAGGCCTTTCTGTACGCACATCTGTGTTGATGTGCTGCATTACGGAACAAAGACTTATCAGAATCGAAAACAACCATGCAAACACACAGATAAACGACAAATCAATTAATTTTAAATGTGGAGGAATAAACTGTACAAACCAAAGTGCATAGAATTGCAGAAATATGAATGGTTATTGTAGAGAAATTCCATACAAAAGGTTCTAAAGAAGATTTCCATTAACAAATAAATGTCTATTTTAAGTACATTTTTGGAGTCGATCTGAATTTTTTAAATGTTTTTTTTACTTGCACCTGAGGTTATGGATTTATTATTGGAGTTGGGAGGAAGCTATTGTAAATACAGCGGATAAAAAGAATACTTAGTTCTACATTTTTATTCACTAAATCCTTTTATTCCAACTCACAAAAATATTTCAACTCCATTTGTTTCACTTTAGCTGTAGTTTCAATACAGCATAACAGCCCCTCTGCGTAATATACTCAAAGGAAGAGTATGTGTGCATAACTTGTAAGGCATGCACCATCTCACACATGCAACTTAAACAGAATTTTGAAGTTGCATTTCACTCCATAAAACCACTCAGCAGCTTTATTTAAGATAGTAAAAGAGAAAAAAAAGTAATTAATGACTGTGAGCTCCGAGGATCATGTTATCAAATCCAGCCCACTGGAGTGTGACGCCACTAAAATAATACAATCATCAAGCATAATAAGTGAGTTAAGAAGTTTCTCTTAATGCATGTATCAGAGTAAATGGTTGCAGCTGTGCATTGTGTTATTTCATCACTGCAGAGACTTGATCTTAATACAAATCTCTATGTAATACAGGCCTATTCATTCAGCCTGCCTTTCCCCTCTGGTTCAATTATCATCTCTTCTTTTGGAGAGATATTCAATTAAAAACGCTACTCCTTTGGTTTTTTATCAGAAAATACATTTGGCAATATATAAATAATTTCACAATCCTGTGTGCATGCAAGCCTATGCATGCAAGTGGAAATGCTTAACCTTACCAAAGATGAGAAAGTTGGGCAGAAAAATGGCAGCTTTAGTTAACAAGACAAATATTACTAATTGGAAGTGAAAAGTTTTATTTCATATTTTACGTTTTAAATTAATTTCAAAAGACCTTTGTAAAATGAAGACAGTCAGTGAATAAAAAAAAAAAAAACTCTCCATTACCAGATAATTGTGGGTTACTGGAAATAGAATGAAAATTAAGTGGCCATAAAATCATGAGAAGAAAAGGAAAAGCAGATCTACCTTATTCAGCACGCAATGTTTTTGTTGTAATATTCTCTACTGAATTTGACTGTTTTCGTTTCATTTCTCTGACATTCTCTCTGTTTGACCATCCAAGTTCTCTCCTGAGACAGATGAGAGAAAGCAGAGTTCCAGAGAGAGCTATCAGGATTAGGATAATTAATATCATCTCATTTCACTGTGATCCTCTCTGCGGCCCACTGCACACACAAGGACAGGATAGAGTGAATATTGTGGCAAGAGTATCCAGTCGGCTGTCAATCTAGGCCCAAACCCCCCCCCCCCCCCCCCCCCCCACTAACGTACTCACGTACACACACGCACCCTCCTCGGCGGCTAAATTGCAGTTTGAGAGACGACAGGGGAGAGGCAGCGATGGCAGTAGTGGTGGGGGGCTGCTGGGCCCGAGGGACGCCATACAATGGAGCGTGCGGCTGACCAGCGTTCAGGTGAAATTGAATTGGAAATCTTCCACGGCTGGTTAGCATAACAAAGGGCCTCGTGGCTTTAGACAAAGGCTGCTTCTCTAATGCACAAAATCAATCTCTCTACGGGCTCGGCGCATTGTTCCCTCCCGCCATACAGGTGTTCCTTCAATGGTCCTTAATCAAAAGTGTCAAAACAAAGTTAAGAGTTATCTCTGCTCCTCTGCAGCTGCTTCTGCAGAGGAGAAAGAGGGAATGAGACCAGACATTCAGGATAGCAAACAGCTGAGTGAGAGTGTGTGTGTGTGTGTGTGTGTGTGTGTGTGTGTCTCTATAAGATACTGAATACATTTACCCCATCTTTTGCCATGGTGTGTTGTTGTAGAAGTTGGGCCACAGTGGAGATCATCACAGGAATCATATTTTCCTACCCAACTCTGGTTTGGATGCAAACAAGTACGGTAGTACAGTGATGGGAAAAGTGAACAAATGTAGGAGGGAAAAGTTTCTCCAGATCAGTATATGTCAAAAGGAAGAGAAGATAGGTAACCAGATGCAACACAAAAAAGGAAACATTTTACAACATCTTTTTTTTTTTTTTTTTTTTTAAACCAGAGCAGCTTTCCCTTCACTTCTAATCTTCAATCTATGCGATGAGGGCCTGATTGGTACCATTAGTAGTAGCTGCCTTTATCCCTGAAGGTCATTTAACAATAGGAAAACACAAGTGCATCTCTTATAACTACCTCCACCTCCCTCATGTTCCACTATAACACTCAACTCAAACTCTATTTCTCTGTAGGCTGAGAACCTTGACTAACTTGGGGTAGATTTGATGAAATAAGAGTTAAAACACTGAACAGAGACCTCATCTCCTGTTTTTTCTTATTCACTGGATGTGTGGGTTAACTGATTCAACCACTAACAGTTGGTAAATATTGTCAGACCTCCACTGCTTCACGTACCGTTAAGAGGATACCCATACCTATGAGCTAGAAGGGTTTCATGTGATACATAGAGAAAACATTAGAGATAATCTGAAAACCACTTGACTTCTTTCAATTAGTGTTGTGTTCTGTTTGTTTAGCTTCAGGCTCCTCAAGCTAGCAAGGATACCATGGGAAAGTATGGGCCATAAATGTCTCATGTAGCCACTTCTATATGGAGGCAGAATGACTTTGATGGCTGTTTGTTTCGATAAGGTAGATTCTGTCACTGCTCTGTCTGTGGATTAGCATGTAAATAATAACATAAATAATCTGTAGACTAATCCCATCGTCTAATAAGGAGCATCATTGACTCAACGCCTCCGTCAGACAACAAGCCATCAGAACACCAATACCAATGCTCGTTTCCATTCCAATTAATACCGTTAGCGAGGCAGAGTAAATATATCAGTGTAATACAATTGGAGAAGTGATGTTTCATGATTTTGACATGAGGTCAGTAATATAGAATAAATCTAGATTTTACACTGAAAAACCAGCAGCTGTCTCTAGAACTGTTTTAATGGCTGATGAAAATTAATATTCCTGTTGAAATGATTTTTTTTTTCTTCAGTGCCACACATTCAGCCATGTAAACCGTTTCTTTTTCTCATTCCCTCACTCATCTAAATCTGCACACCACAGATCGTTGCAGCTTCTGATCGGAGTGCAGATTACTGTCTGTGTATTTGCAACCTGCAGTAAAAAAAGAATTAAATAAAATAACAACGCAACATCATATTAATATTCTGAATGCACTGTATAAGTGGAAAAAAACCTCCTAGAGCTAAATACTGGAATATCAGTGTAACACAACCTAAAGGGCAATGCTTCTTTCTGAAAGCATCTACGTCATACCTTGTGGAATACTTGATTATTAGTGCATATAGAAACACTGAGTGTTTTTTTTTTTTTTTTTTAAAGAGTTGGTTTAAGGTGGATATGGTCCAAATACTCATCTCACTTCCAGTATCTCCAGGCAACCATCCACCGGCTCTCAGGTCAATCCCTCAAAGCTGCTGCTGCTGCTGCTCTGGCCCCTGGGAGGACTCATGCAGACCAGTTGATTAAAAATCACTTAGTGGAGAATACAAACAAAGCTGTCAGCCTTTGCCCTTGGGATTAAAGTGAGGGAGGGGGGGGCTGAATGAACAATTACAAATGTATATAGAACTGAAAGAGAAGAGGCACAGCTGTTTGAGAAGTTGCATCAAAGTAGGAAGAAAACCCTGAGGCAAAAAAAAATAATTTCTGGCTCATCTTTTAAACCTCTGTCATGAAGCAAAAATATTTTTAAAAACACAAACTTAAGTAACATTCCAACATATTTAAATCAGCAGCCTCAAAGAAATTGAAGTAACTTTTTTTGTTTAAAAATACAATCATGTGAACTTGACGCAGACTTAAAATTCAAACAGTTGAATTAAATGTGAATTTCAATTATGTAGATAATGGTAGGGTTTTTCTTATACTGTATAATCATATACTTTTCTGCTTTTAATTCTTTGAGACTCTTAAACATGAGCAGTGATTCAACTGTCTAATCATACTGTAACTTCCAGCAACCCTTGCAGATCAAGCAGTTCAAAAATGAAAGACTGGACTCTTGAAATGTTGCATTCCTGCTGATGAAAAATGTTATATGCCCACAGCAACTGTAACCAAGAACTGTGACGTAACACTTCTGTTTATTTCATGACACATAATTGTGTGTTCATGAAAGAAACACTGCAGAGCTTTGGTCACCATCCTGTAACAATGAATTTTTGCAAGAAGAAAAACTCACCCAAAGATCACTTTGTACATTTACGTGCACTTAGGGGTCGTTTACACGAGGATGATTGCAGCTAAATACAACAGCATATTTTATTGGAAGTGCCTTTCGTTGACACGGTGCTGGTGCCGTCGGGGCCTATAGGATTGAAATCAAATAATGTAAAAAATCTCTCTCTCTCTCAGTTGACAGTGTTTCTACATTATGTTTAAATTAAATATATGGACCAATGTCATGCATTTCTTTTTGGGTTACTGACGACATTGGTTCTGGATGTCGGTAGATAGTTCTAACAACTACTCTGTGGGGATGGTGTCTGTACATTTGATCTATACGCCTACAAGACCGGGGTCAGTGCTGATGAAAACAGTCTTGAGGTTACATTGGAAGTGAATCAGCAGTTCTTAGCAGAGGCTTTCCCCTCTCACAAACGTCCGACTGAATCTATAGAAACAACTTCAGATCCCTAGAAATATTACCCTGTACATGTGGGTTGACGTAACCATAACTTCTTTATCAGATGCTACAACACAAGCCATCCAGTTGAAGATTTTTCGTGCCTGCTTTTTGGAATTCTCCTTCTTTTTACTCATCTGGTAGAAAGTGCACAGGATAGGTCTACCACTTGCCCCAGAAATGCTGCTAAATATAATTTCAGCTGCTTCCTCCATTATTCACTCCAGAAAAAAGATGCAATTGAATTCACAAACACAGACATGCACATTCACACAGGCCTTGAATTATCACTGGACGCCCGTCTTTCTCCAAAACCCAGTAAGTAATTTGCGGTGGAATTATTACTGAGCAAATCATGGACATGGCACATTCACATGGGACTAAGAACTCAGACATTTGTAATTATTCCGAATTACCATTGGTCCATAGGTAATACTTATCCCGTGCGAATAGGGCATTAGATATACATGTAAAAGTAACTGACTGAAGGTTGTTCCATGTCAAAGCATTCAGACCCTCTCAGGTGACCCTCTGAAAAAAAAATCATGTAGGTTCCCAGGGTTTCCCTCACAAATCTTGCTAAGCCTGGTGGTAGACCTGCTAAGGAAGTCCACCAGTGACCCACTATGTTTTTGTTTAAAAAAAAAAGGCTCATATGAAATTAGGATGTTTATGTTTTATTCTAAGACCTTTCGTAACATATTGTGACATACTGTGGAGCAACCAAGGTGGATAGACATAATCTGAGCATAGATTCTGATTTTCGGGGAAAAGTTAGTCAGGAAGACCAAAGTTGGACCTAATCCAAATTTTAAAAAAAATACCCCAAATTTTGGAAGGACTTTATTTCCAAACTATTTGGGATATTGGTCTAAGAGGTCCAAGAGGAGCCTATATCAATTTTTTGAGAATTTTCTGAGAGGGTGAATTTCTGTTTCTCTGGATGCTTTGTCATGGAATGACCCCTGAGTGACAATGATCTGATCTCTTTTAAAAAGAATCCAAGCTCAGATCAATAACTAAATTCACAATTTTCATGGTGGATTAGTAGAGGAACATGTACTTATGGCTGATGTAATTTTTATTAATTTGTTTACCGTCTTTTGTGAATGTTATATCAGCATATTTCCTGTTTCTCACATTAGATACTTCTTCAGAACTTAATCGCTAACCTTGCGTTTGTGTCAATAGGACTGACAGCTAAAGCAATTCAATGAATTGAATCAACAGTCCACAGTAAATTAATATACAGCTATTTAGATAATTTGAAAATGTGTCTAGGATGGCTGAACAAATCAAGGAATTTAACAATGTCACACCAGTAAAATAGGATTTACTGACCATATTACATAGGTAGACCAAATATTTAACCTCATCACTCCTTGCAAATTGTGTATAAATTAAATAAAGATGTCATACACAGTTACACATACACACACATAGGGATAAAAAGATAACTAAAAATGTAACTTGAATATGAAGGAGTGACTGGAGCCAGTAGCTGACCTACATATGTCGACACATGCTGAATGTTCCTGTTCTGATCACACTGTGACACCCTTAAAAAGCCTGATCAGTCTCCACATGTAAGCATGCACACACACAGGGTAGGGCTACCAATTCACACACATGTACACAACAGACTCACACACACAAATAAGCATTACACATGCAAAACCACACACACAGCTGCTACTGACAAGCATAGGGCCGCACGGCTCCAACGGTCCACTGCCCTTCATCACCAGATGGTAGTTCATACTGGCTCTCCTGACAAACGCACACAGACACACACTGAAAGTCCTCCTCGTTCCTTTAATTAAATTCCTCTTTTTTATGCAAACTGTAATATGATGCATAGAGGGAAGGATTTCTGTAAAAAAAAATTATCTACTAGGTTTTGGGTTATACAGTACGACTTCCTCCATTGTCCAAATTATCATCAACAAGTTTTAGCAACAAAAACAAAACAACTGGTGAGAGGCACAATAAACCCCACCCCTCGAAAACGTTTGAGGTCTTAATGGACATCTCCCTCTCAAAATGTGAGACTGGGTTTGACCATTCGAGGTCAGTGAAGGTCAAAGTTCATACTGCCATTTTGGAGCCTACAAGTAGTTTCATATCTGTCAACAATAGAGACCAAGTGTCTATCTCTACTCTTTTTGGAGTTATCACCAATTTTAATAATTTGACCTTGAATTTGACTTTTTAACGTGACTCGGAGTCAAAAGTCGCCTTTTTGAAGCCCATTCTCGGTTTTCTATCTGTTAATATTAGTAACTAAATCTCCATGATGACTGTTTTTTCCATTACTGTCCCTTTTAGTTTTCTAGGTATTGATAAAGTGGCCCCCAACCTCTTCGGTCAACAATAGGTCAAAATGTATCATACGCATAAAGACAATTGACATACCATGAGATGCAGAATCGAATGACAAGTATTTTTGGAAGTCTTGGAAGGATGAATTCTTCAAAAGTTATATCAAGAATTCGATTGTTACCTTTTGACCAACTGTGACCTTGACCTTTAACCTCAAGTTTTCAAATGTGTCCTTCAAGGTTCTGATGTCAATGCACATCAACAGTGACAGCAAAAAGAAGCTATATGCAAAACTGAGTACACAGGAGTGAAAAGGAAATTCCTGATACTTCTTGTCGTTGTGAAAACACATTACCCCAAATACTTCTACAAATAGCGTTTCCAAAGCTTGACAAAAATGCTTTAAAATCCAAAATCAAGAACATATACTTTTCAGATCTCTACAATGACAGTTTTTGTTTTGACTGGGATGATCGATCACTGATGCAAATCTGAAGTATCACAGCTTGCTGACATTAACAGTGAAGTCACACAAGCCCCAAATGAAATGATTGATTTGTGTTCTACTCCAGAGTCAGGACACACCACCCAGGAGGATCACACACAGACTTCTACGAACATTTACAGCACACATGAGCAAGGTGAGAAGTGTCCCCATGGAAGAAATTTGAAAGTTAAAGAGAGTCAAATAAAAAAGGAAAGTACAGACAAACAATGAAAGTGAGATAAGAGGTATATACATATATGAAAACCAAAAAGGAAACAATGAATATGGATTTCTCCCAGAGTGCTGCGACAAGGTCACCTCTCAGCCACCCCCCCCTTGGGGCCTTTAAGGGTCAACGGAACTGTAAGGGACATTGATGTCCAGTATCATCACTGGAACGACAGCAGACACAACCTTGTTTTGTGATTTAAAGGATTATACATAGATTCACGCGGGCACACACACAGGTTACTCTCTGTCCCTGAGTTGTTTTGACCTTCTCTCCACTGTTATGAGTTTCCATCTTATTTTGCTGACCTGTATGTGGAATGGTTTGACAGAGGTGAACACACAATCTCCTGACGCCTAAACACAGAGAATTGGATCACCCCTGTGCTGACCTCCTCTGAGCAGCGCCTTGCCTATCTGCACCCCATGCTGCTGAGGGGAGCATTCAGGGCAGACGGTGACCCCTGCTTGGCCTCTGGGTTTGTGGCTCCTCTGCCTTTGCTGCCGAGCAACACGACAACCTATACAAGGCCCTGTCAAATATTTGATTGACACATCCCCGCCCATCTCAACTAACATTCACACCCGTCTCGGCAAATTACCCCAAAACCCAGACAGACCATATCTTAGCAACCAATTTGCTCCCTTGTCATCTTCCATATGCTAGTAGCTTTCCATGCAGGTCCCGAACTGGAGGACGTGCCCTCTAGAGGAGGCCAGAGGTTTCAACAGGAGGTGCAGGCGTGGATCTTGGAACACGCAAAAAACATGAAGGAAAAGTCCTGGTGTGATGTTTTCCTCCATCCATCAGACACAAAGGCAAACTGAATGAGCTGAGGGGTATGAAAATTATGCGAATCATAAATATCTGCCTTCACAGCCACCAGATCTTAATCCAGCTGAGCTCCTGGATTCCAACAGGAGTGACTGTTGCATTATGACAGTGAAGATGTAACCACTCTACACAACACTTGTCTCCATCAGATATACCATGGTGAGTATCAGAAGAGTTTCAGCAATGATTGAGCACTTCACGTTGCTAAAAATACAAGTCTATCAAGACATATCAAGTAGGATACAGCAGCTGTAATAGAAAGAAAATCAGACACGGAAGAGAACAGAACAGAACATTGTTAATACTGTGTATCGACCATGAACCTAACGTCTAAATATACAGGATGCCCATAAAGTCTGTTTACATTTTCACAAATTAATTCCAAAGGCAAATAAACCAACAAATTCCAGAAGAGGAGGAAAGAGCAGGGGCACTGAGATTTAAAAAAATATAAAAAAGCCTTTAATAGAACATGGACATTCTAAAAACACATGAACCTACGCATTGCATCAGGGCATATGCAGAAAAAGTAGGTTAAAGATTAAAAAGGCACCCATAGGTGTCAAAGGGTATGGAGTCTTCACATCATGTGACTGGTAAACAGAGAAGACAAGTCATTTCAAAAATAAGGGGGGAAAATAAATAAATAAAATAAAAATTAAGGAAAAAATTATCAAAGGGAAATATATATATATATATATAACTAGATGATATGATAAATGATTAAGCTGACCGGCTCCTCTAAAATCTCATGCTATTTTTCAAAATATATAATTCTTCCTTTGCTTGTTGACCAGCAACATTACCAAGATGCACACAAGAAATGATGCATTTTACCTCAGAACAAGAGAGAGAGGGGGGGGGGGGGGGGGGGGCAGAGCACATGTAGAAAGAGAAAACAAATTAAACAACATGAAAGAGAAGCTAAAGAAGCAGCTACAACACAGTTTAGAAATGGATACCACCAGTACCACAAACAAAAAAGCCTGGACATCCGGCTTAAGGAGTATTAGCAAAGAAGGAGAGTGACTGATGGAGAAGCCAAACAAGGATTTGTATTGGTGTCGCTTTTCCTTGGTGGAGAGCCCTGAGGGAACGAATTGGGGGCAGACATGGATGTTGGCCTGTTGTTGTTGGATAAGTAAGAGATCTTGTTTATAATTATATTATGAACTGTACTGTATGTGTTGCTGTTACATGTTATTTTCTTGGAAATGGAGCTATGAACGTAACGTAGTGTTAGCAGCCTGGTGTTAGCCATATTGTGTAGTGTGCAACGAGTATTATTCAATGTCCATGGTGTGTAATGGGTATTTCTCAGTGTCCGTGTTCTATGACCAACATACAGCTTGAATTAGTAGCTGCATAGCTCTTGTTTTGTAACCATCTACATGTGACATTTGTACATGGGCATGTGTAATGTGACAGAGCTGGATTAAGCAGGACAACAGAAGTTCCACACCGTAGCTTTAATACACGTCTATATGGACACCATTAATAGAAGGAAGCACATCAAGACAGTCCTTGATGTCTTTCCATTGTGGCTGTAGTGTAGCCTTATCAGTGATCTTTAGCTTCAGGTTGTTCCTGTTCCATATATTTGCTCGATACACTATATCTTTAAAAACCCCATCAAAAGAAATTCAAGGAAGTAATATCTGGTGAATGAGGTGTTTAGGGGATTGGGCCATTCCTTCTAATCTGCTGGTGTGTAAATGGTTAAGTTTGAAACCTACCAGCATGCAGCTCCCAATGTGGTGGTGCACAGTCATTGGTTTCAAAGTCATGCAATTGTGATGCCACATATTCAGTCCAAAGGTCAAGGTAAATATTTGCAATAATTGATCTGTCATTGAAGAAAAATGGACCAATGACTGAACTGCACATCATCCCAGACCACGCATTCAAACTTTGTTAATCACAGAGTACATACAGCAAATCTGCTTTACATCTTATCAATTGCTTTGTAATAAATATTTTAAATTATGAAGACACTTTGTGGACAACCTATATAGCAAAATAACAATAAATATGATATATTTATTTTACAATTGAAATTCAGCTACAATATTTGATCCCTGTCAGAATCATTACTAACTCTATTAACTCAATTGGACACTCATTAAAACCTGTTAATTGCGTGGCCTGTTTTTGTTTAGTAAAAGAAGAGAAGTAAAGTTGGTGAAAACATTTTTGAAAAATTCTCTTTATGTAGAACTAAACCACATCTGAGCCATATTTCAACAGAATCAGGAAAGCAGGTGCCCTCTATCACCTTTACCAAAATATCAAATGAGGAAATATCTTTTGGCAGAATAGCGTTTCATTCCTCCAGTAGAGTTCGCAACCTTGTAGAATCAATGCCATGTACTCACTTCTTATAGAGACAGTTGTTTTTTCTTTCATTTGTCATCAGGGTGAATCAAGGCAAATAAATATGTCAACAACCATAACATCTGGTAGGAAATACTCCAATTAAATATAGAAGTTAAATACAGGCATGTTAAATAACCCAATATTTTGTGCCCTAAAATATGTCACCACGACATCTTAAATATAAACATAAAACCTTTTACATCAATAATAGTTGGTTTTCCTTCTGCTGTTTTAGTGATTCAATGTGTCTGCAAGAATTGCACCACATCCCCATTGATGCCTTTTTAAATCTTAATATGAATAGAATAGGAAACAGTCTATGAGATTATCTATGAATAAATCCACAGGTTTAGTCACATGACGGATCATTTGACAACAAGTGAACTTTTTGGTTGTTTGTGTGTGTAGCTGCAGATACAAATCCTAGATTTTAGTTTAATATTATCACTGTACTTTTTATTCTGGGGAGTTTATGTCTTCTTTTTTTTTTTTTTTTTTTAAATCAATGAAGATTAAAAAAGGAACTCGCATCAGAAAGTACTTCTCCTGGACTGAATAGAAGACTGTAATGGTGTTGTCAGTAATGGACATGTCAGATTTTGTCTGTATTCATAGTAAGAGAAAAAGATGACAAAGGAAATTAATTGCTCATTAATATTCCCTGTTGAAATATTGATATTAAAATTCCTGCTAATAAAAGTACTTTCATTATTTTATTTTTTTTGGTAAGTGGTAATTTGGTTTAAAGACGTCAAAGTTGGAACAGTTATATTTTTACTTTCACTCACATTTATCTCAGTAAATCAGGAATGTCATGACAAATATTTCCAATGCCCTGAATGTTAACACAAACATTTCCTCCTGACCAGCCAAGTCTGTTTTTGTTCTATTACTCATATTAAGAATTTTAAAATATGATTTAGGCAGTTGAAATGATATTAAAAGACTTCTTCAGACTAGAATTCTCTGCAGACCTGGATTTACCAAAAGAGACTAACTCAGCGTGGTGCTAATTTATCCTGGGGTTAATGTATAGAAATTAGTCTGAAATGTTGACTTTGTTCTTTATAATGTGATCCGGTGGAAAATACTTACAGGTCAATTTTTTGCTGATATTAAACCAGTGTTCGAGTGGGGCTTCATAGGTTATGTTGGCAACACCCAATGAGGGGCAATGATCAGAGAGTATTAAATGGCTGAAGCTTCAATTATGCAGGACTGAACAAAGAGACCTCGTATCTAAAAGACAGAAACCTCTACCTACAAAAGAGAACAGATGCATTTAATTCAGCGTGATCAAGTCCAAGAAAAAAAAGAATACAAATTAGAAATATATTTATATATTAGGGCTACGCCATTCTCGACAAAATGTGCATCACGGTTTTCTTGATAAAAATTTACATCACGATACATTTTTATTCAACTAAAATCTAAAATTTGCATACTTGCAATTTGTTTTATTTAACTATCGAACTATCATTTAACTATTGTTGAACTATTAATTTAGCCGTTCATTAAGTGTAATATTATATATTGATGAATAGAAAGATTACTGTATTATTATCAGTAAGCTTCATTGATTGTTAATTATTGTTGTTTGGCTATACAATAACATCATCTATCTAATGTTTTAATCTCTTTTTTGGAGCTCGGTTGTGTATAGTGTCCGTTATAGATGTCGGTTTATTTGCACATGCATTTTCAGGGGTCTTAGTCGTCTTGTCCAGCTTCGCTGCTACTGGAGCAGAACGCAGGTAAAGTTGACATGTTAGCCTCACGTTCGCTGAGAAGCTAAATGAGCTAACAGCTGTTACGTAGCTTTCTAACGGTGTGTGACATGACTATATTTATTAAAGAATAGCTTTTCAGTTTTTAAGTAAAGTGCCTAGCATTCCAATTCCAACTTCAGGACAGGACATTTTGACGCAGGCCCGAGACAAGTTATCACATCAAACACCAATAGATTCCCCTGTCCCCCTCATTCTTTGGTAGTGTTCTTTTCTACAGTTGTAAATTGCATTTACCCATATTTTTTTAATGTTTATTACTCAGATATTTGATGCACATTTTATGAGTATAAATCATGTACAAAAAATAATTATGACACACCCACAGATCACAGCATTCAGTTTTTCACTAACATGAAAAACTGGAGTTACAATGTTCATTTGGACAATTCTCAACTCAACTTTCTCTTCTCCCTTCCTTTCTCTCCTAAAGTTGCTCTAAAATATTTTTAGATTTTTTAACATATCACAGAAAAACTATTTCCTTTCTTTCCATCTCAGTTTAGGCACACAAAGTTTCGAGGCAGTGGGAGGACAAATCATTTTTCAGGATAACATAAAAATTGGCAGTTTTTTCCCTTGTTTTCCATGATTGGAAAATTGGTCAATATTTTCCACATTTTCCCAGATGTGTGGGAATCCTGATTCCTAGTTAGATTAAAAAAACAAAAGTGAACACACTCGACCCCAAGTCTCTTTAAACCACAGATATTTCTATCATGATTTGTGATATCTCCAAAGATCACAGAGCTATCACACTGAGTATTTCAAATGCCAGTGGTATTGGAGAATAGTGGAATATTGCAGAGCTCATATATTAACAGTTTGGCACAGGAAGATGTTGATGGCTCAATAAGTCAAAATACATACCAAGGTTTTCCCTACAACTATAAAACGTTTGCGCATTATTGATTAGGATCATGCTAAATCACAACTCCAATATCAGCACTGTTCTTTCTTTAAATATAATTTTTTTAATTATCATTTTTTTTTATAGCAGACAAATATGGGAAATCTTAAGTAGGGAACCTTGGCCCATTAAGTGTTTCTTTCACTTTTTGTAATGTCTGAGTGTAATGTGAAAATCTGCAACCTGTTTTTTTTAAATATTTATAATGGTCAAATATTACACAATAATGTCACAATGAAGAGCAAACCATGTAATGTCCTAAATAAATAAATTAATATACCAGAATTATTAAGCATCAAACTCAGTAATTCATCAATACATTTGGAAGTGAACATAAAAAATATAAAATTTGAGTGATTCTGAATGACTTACTTTTAATCATTCCAGTTGAGAGATGTAATATTTGCTATTGGACACTAAGGTACTGAGGTTTTATTGACGCCAATAGTTTGTAAAACAACGTGTTAAGGACAGTTAATCAGCCAAACTGATTAACTAGTCTATTAGTTGTCACAGGTACCAAAACTAAATGTTACCTCATTGACTTAGGTGAATAGGTGTAAAGGTTTGGGAATGCACCTGTGTGTACACATACATACATTCAATTATCTTATGGAATAATTAGGTCAAATAATGGCAATCTCATTCTGTATGTAACAAGAGGTTTATTTTCTTCTGCCTGCATTGAATGTCACACAGTAGCGCAAAGTGCACCAAGGACATGAGTCTAAAACGAAGAATGGGTTATGAGTGAACACACCAAATGTTATTTAGGCACTTTTGCTTTTTCTGTCCTATTGTGATTGATTTCGTTACTGTAGCAGGGCAGTCTGATCACGCACTGCTCTTTAGAAACCACAATGTCTCCCATGTCTTTGCCTTACCTGTGTCGGAGACTGGCGCAAACACAAATGAATCGCAGGCACACGTACAGAAACCCATACACACAAACACAAAAAGAGGGGCCCTGCTGTGAGAAAAAGAGCTACAGTACTCCCTACATCAACAGTGGCCTAGATAAACACAATACATACAAAAGAGTCACCCCATGAAAATAACCCTCCATCTAAGCATCACTGCACTTATCTACTCATAAACATAGGGATAAATCAATTCAGTGAGAAACACAATTTTTTTTCATCTCATTTGAAATTACAGCTGCAGGACCAAAACTAGCATGATAGCATAGGTCAAATTCACTAACCTCTTCTCTCCATGGCAACAGTCTACCTTTGACAAAAAAAAAAAGCTTGTTGTTGAAGTCATTGTGAGATTTTTTTTTTTCCATGACCTACGAAAGTGTGTGCCAGGAGTGTGCTACTGTGTGCATGCACCTCACAAGGGAAAAACTATTTATATATGTACTGTGTATGTGTACATGCAGGTGTATCTGTCCATCTCTGTGTTAAGACTGTGTGTGTATATACATATATATTTATGTGTGTCTGTGTCTGTGTGTGTGTGTGTGTGTGTGTGTGATGACAACCCTGTTATCACGGCGTCTGTATTAGCATTGCAGCGTCTCACTGCTTTGTTTTACTCTGACCTGTATAATCAGTGTCACATTAGCAACACAACAAATCAAACGCTGCGAGGTTCCCCCCTGCAACCTCACATGCACAAACACACACACACGCAGACACACACACACTGCATGTCCTCTTTCATACTTCCAGCTGGCCACCATACTGAGTCAAACAGATGCTAATTAATATGATAACTAATACCTGTTACACAACATACAAAACCATACACCAGTAATTTAATTTCATCTGTGTTCTTTTTCTAAATAAGACAGATGACATGAATGGGCTCCCTTTTAAACGTAATCAGGTGGGTAGAATTAAGTTTGTTAATAGCAATGTTTTTCCTCCAATTTATTAAATCTCATCCCAAATTTTAAAACCTGAATGTTACATCAAGCAACGAAATAATGCTAAGTGACAAGAGTCTGAAATTCTAACAGATTTTGTAGCCATTGTCTTACAAAGACAAATGACTGGAAAATGAATTAAGTGAAATTTCTACCAACATTTAAGATATTCTTCTGTACTATTTGAAGAGAGTGTGTAGTGCAAATGTACTTAGATTTAAGATGTACTCCTGGGGGTAAGTAAAGTGCAGTGGGGAAAGAGACACATTAGTAAATCAATTATAAAAGTACTTATTGGCGTGCCCATGAAGGCTAAACACATGAAGAACACTCCAACTCAACTCTTGTTCTGTTTTCCTGATGTGTGAGGAGGAAAGTCAGCATCCGCTCAGCTCCTTACTGTAAACCCTCCAGTGTTGGGGAGAAAAAGAAGGAGAAGAAAGCAGGAGAGAGGAAGGAAGAAAATTGAGTAGAGGGAAGAAAAACAGGGGAAGGAAGGGATAGAAGACAGACGGAGACAGATGGGCAAAAAGACAAGTGCGGAAAGACAGACGGGAAGAGGGAGCTGAAAGGAGAAGGAGAGGAGATAGGGGGAAAGATTGAACGAGGAAAAGGAGGCGTACTGTAGGAGATCCAGCTGACATTAGCGGGTGAGTTTATGAGATGTGATGATTAGCCAAATCCTGCTAATCAATGACACATTCACATGGGTTCCTGCTCTGTTGCTAAACACTAATTGGTCTATTCTGCAGCAAATAGGGAGATGCTGTTTCCCACTTCACAGTAAGCAATGCAAGCTGACACGGGGGGCACATACGGGCACACACCAACACACGTGTCAACTGCATTCGCTTGCACATACTGTACATCTGTAGCGCTGGAGTATGGAGCAGATTCTGGTACATAAAAAGGTCAAATTGAGGCTGATTCAATTTGAGAGTGGATAAGGGGCACAGGATCCTGCTCAACTCGCTCCAACAATAAGGAGAGAATGGGATCCTAAAGCGGACCGGTTCACAAGGAAGGGAAGTGGAGGGGGGTGGGGGGGGTGGATGGATGGATGGAGACGGAGTCCTAAATTCAATTTCACTTTGTTGAGTATTTAGATAATGTCTCCTAATGTAATGCTGGACTGCCAGTGGATCCACTCTATAGCTGCAGTAGTCATTAATCACAATGCAGCAGCAGCGCCACCAATGTCCAGGCACCAGCATTGCACCGCTGAACTGCAGGGAATCATCACACCTGACAAATACATCCACACAGAGCTGGGTTATGTTTTGTTTTGTTTTTTAAGTGGTAGGTATGGGTTATAATGGAGCTTTATAAATGTAGTTAACGCAAGAAGATCCCTCCTATTATCATGACTGTACGGCTAACCCACAATTATTTAAAGGCTAAAAAAAAAAAAAAAAAAAACAGGATATGACAATGTTGATAATTAGCATGAGAAATGTCAAATCCTTATTTCTTTCCAGTTTAATTTCTGATTTTTGGTTCTCCAGATGGTCATTCTATTATAAACTCTCCTTTATGGTCAGAACAGTGAATATTGAGGAAATTGAGGAGCTAGAACAAACAAAAAGACTTAGAATAATAAAATGTCCAGCAGTAAAATATATATATGAGTAAAATGAAATGAAATAATGAAGCACAAACAATTTAGGCTGTGTAAACTAAATAAGCTTAAGGTCATGACAGCTAATAATTCTTATTACCTTTTAAACCCCATTGCATGCAAGAAAATAATACATATTCCAATTAGTTGAATTAGAACAGACAAAAAGATTAGTGTTGGTCATCAACTATTAAACCAATTCATACTGGAAATATATAAAATAGTTCTAATGTGTTCAACTCCCTGCCTTTTTTGGAGCTTTTCTCCATTTTCTATCATTGTAAAGAGAAGATTTGTGGAATGAGGAGCATAAATCAGACAAATCAGTTTAAGACATTGCACTTCTGGAAGTTGAAGTAGCATTTCTGTCTCTTTCCTGTGATTGTGTGCAATTAATGATTAACTGAGTGATGCCAAATTAATTGAATAAAGCCATTAAGTGACGATGGAAGGGGGAAAAAAAATCTAATGCTTCTTTTAAGGCTCTTATATAAACTTTCATAACATAATAATAATAAGCCCTTGCTATAGAAACCATTACCTTGGAGGAGGACGTTGTCATAATATTTCTACATCTCTCAATCTCTGTCTCTCATATAGTGTACACACATGCACACAGAAAGCACATTCACACCCACAACATGATGAGTACGGTCAATGTGGGGTGTATTCCTCTATCGGTGAGTGCCGGTGGTTAACAGTGCTTTGCGTTGAAGAGGAGCACAAGAGGAGGGTTCACTCAAACACATGACTGTTACTACCTAAATATTAGTGCAGGGTCTCTCCCTCTCTCGGAGCGTGCCTCAGTATGCGATGGTGTGTCTATCTATGTATGCGTGAGTGTGTGATTGTGAGCGTGGGGACGTAATTATGTGCGGAGGAGAGGCTGTTTGGGGTAAATAGAGTTGCAATTATTCTTTTAACCTGTTAGATTGTCAGCCTCATGAAAACACAGGGACACAACTGAGGGGGGAAAAAAAACAGACAGAGACAGAAGCAGTTATCTCCAACGCATATTATGAGCCATCCGTTTTGTTTTGTTTTTTTTTTAGTCAGAGTGAATGAGTTTCAATGACCACATTTCTGCAACAGTGAAGTATTTTTTTTCCTCTCTTGATTTTTACTTCAGATTCAAAATTACAATAATAATAAAAGTGAATGAATGAGCTAGAGCACCAGCTAATAATTATTTTCTTCATTGATCCAGGAGATGTTTTGTTAATAAAATGTCAGAAAATGACCCAAAGCAACAAAGATGGCATCCTCATCCTGTCTTGTTTGTTTCAAAACCTAAAAATTATGGGCTTAATGTCATGGAAAAGTAAAGGAACCACATAATATTCACATTAAGAAGGTGGAAAGATTTTATGGTAACTTTTTTCACTTATAGAAATTAATAATAGACTGATTTATCAGCTGATATTTGTGGGGGGTTTTCTTGTATCGGTATCGACCTGTTGCATTAGCCGATATGCTTTTTCCCTCCCATGATTTACTGACAGGCAAAGTTCACAACACCTCCGTGTTCCTGGAGATACTGCTGTCCACACTGAAATTTTTATTATTTTTTTTTTATGTAAGTAACATTTATTAGATTAACTGTCACAATTTTTGCTTCTTAATTGGCTGTGTTGGTCATCGACTAAGGCTGATGTTAAAAATTTTTAAATAAAAAAAATCTATATTACCCCCCAAAAATCCATATCGGTCAATCACCAAGAGTAATATTCAACTCATTATTTATTAAATTGTTAAAATTGGGGATGTGCAGAAATGATTAAATACATTATTGGTTAAAATGTTAGACATAGATGACTAAACTGTTTAAGTATGAAAAAAACATATGGAAACTTGTGGTTTTTGATCAACCATTCTAATCATTAATAGAAATGGGGCAAGTGTTACTAATTGACTTGACTTCATCATGTAAAAATAATCAAATTAGCCCATCCCTAAACTAAATAGCTAATTTATCAACTAATTCATTAATCGTTGCAGCTCTAGAACAAATGTTAAAATATATTTTTCTGTTTGCCGCTTCCTCTTCCTGATTCACAACCATACAGTAGGTTTTAAAACAGGTGCTAATATTCCTGCCAGGAAATGATTTGACTGCTGGGTGTCAAGACATCATATCATTGAATTGATTTAATTTGTGATACAGACAGCTGTTTTCCTTTGACGGCTGAAGTGTAATGCTCCATCAGCAGCCAGTGGAGTTAACCATTCAACAGCAACATTGCTGCATGAAAGACAAGAAGGAGCTACACTTTTTATTTCTAAATGCTTTCTAAATGGCCTCATAGCAAAACTGATGACTACCTTTTGAATTATTACTTTTCCTGGAAAGATTTTCAGTGGGAGGAGAGTGTAATTTCTGAATACACTTTGCATGTGATTCAATAAATGAACAGAACAAACAAATCTAAAGTGTTAACCACTATACAGACAATTGAAAAAAATCTAGGCAACACTGCATCATATCAGATATGATTTAGAAAAAAATACAGCATTTTTTCTTCCTTTTATCTCACTTCCTCCACTATATTTTCCACATAGGCGGGCACACACACACACACACACACACACACACACACACACACACACACACACTAATAATGTTATCGCTTCAGATCACCAACTCAGCAGATCTCAACCACATGTCACCTACGATAACTCAACGCCTGCATGCATGCACACACACACACACACACACACACACACACACACACACAGATGCAGAGTTTTTTTGCCCCTTGTCAATAGGACGTTAAGGGTTTTGGCACTAATGACCAGTACAGCGATAAGAGAGGAGAGGTTAATGTGTTGCTGTGGGTGATCAAGATAACACCGATCCCTTCAAGCCTGTGGACAATGAGACAGAGCGAAAAGGAAAGAGAGAGAAGATACAAAACCCAGAGGCAGGAATAAATAACATACAAGTAAGCAAAAAGAGTCCTCTGCTCCTGCTGACGTCAGAAGACATGAAACAGTTTGTGTGAGAATGGCCAAACTACTGTTTATCACAGCTAATGAATGAATACGGAGATTCATGCAGATTTAATCCATCACTGCTGTGCACATAAATATGCACAGAGCAGAGGAAAAACAGTAAAATTCAATAGCCATCCCCTACCAGTCCAGTCTTTTACTGAATAGGTAATCAGTCCAGCTCAAAGACAACTAAAATATATGAGTGTGTCTGCATACAAAAGGCCTTCATTGGAAGCTCTCTTTGTGCAGGTCTGAATGAGCACTGGTGTATCTGAATTTAGCATCAACATTTAATATGCGAGTCTCATCCCATTGGTCTTATGTTTCACAGTCACAACAATTACTTTCGACGTTAATTAAGCTGTTGACCATTCTCATAATTGATCAGTTCATAGTTTCATTCATAAGATGACAGAAAAAGGTGAAGAATGTGTCCAAGTTAAGTATTATGGGAGAACAGTCAGGGAAGAGACAACATTTTTTTTTGTATTCTTTTTTTTTTAAATGCTAAACACAGAAATTCTATTTTCTTGCATCTACTTTATTTGACTGTTCTCTCCTCTCGCACAATGAGAATTGACTGTAAAAAAAAAAAAAATTAAAATGTCCAAAAATGAACATGAACACTAAGTAAAAATAGGCACCAAATAAAACTGAAGGAAAGAAGTAGCTGATCTGAACTTCCTGCCAATAAAGTAGCCAGTTTATTTTAAAGCAATTGTTCAAATCTATTAAACGATCATTCATTTAATAACTGACAATCATTCAAGTATATATATATATATATATATATATATATATATATATATATATATATATATATATATATATATATATATAAAATTTAAGTATAAACACTGCAGCTCTACTAGCATTGGAGTACAGTTTGGTGTATTGTGTTATTTCTGTTCTTATTCAGCCTTGGGTACTTAACAGACAATGCGTGCATGCATATGTTTGTACATACAGGACCAACAGTCCCACTCAGACACACACTCCTTCACACACATCTCTTTCTCCATGTGAGTGAAAGTAACATAAAATGGCTGCCCCCCTATCTGTGTGGCCGGCTGGGGCGGCTGACATTTGGACACTTGTCAATCATCTCTTTCAATAGCAAAGCGGCAGGAAAAATGGAGTCGGGGGGTCAGCAACTCAGTGTATCACCATGGCAACAACTGCACCGAAGTTCATAGCCTGCTGGGACTGTAGTCCTAAGTGTGTGTGTTTGTGTGTCTGGATGTGTGTGTGCGAGGGAATGTCCATTTTTGTTCCAGGTTTGAGCGTGTGTGCCGGACTCCTTGTGTGCCCAATTGTTCCCCATCAGCCAGACGCAAATACTCCTCCCATTTTAGCTCTTCCACCTCTCACCTTGCAACCTCACACGCAGCTTTAGCCTTTTCTCCCTCTCTCCTGTTTTTCCCCAATATTTTTTTTTACTTCTCACTTCTAAGCAGTGGGTCAAGGAACAAGGCCCTGCAGGAAGTACAGCATCCAAACCCCCCCTCCCTCCCCCCAAAAATACCCAGTACTTAACCTTTCAACACCTTGGCCTCTCCCTCTTTTAGCCTCTCACCATTTTCTTCTTTTTTTTGTGTGTTTCACTGTGATCCTCCTCTTGCACTGCCTTTACATCTATTATTTTTCCATGTTAAGCAGTTACACTAAGCATCTGCATTTGGACTTCTTGCTTGTGTACAGTCTAAAAGCAAGTATGCATGTGTTTTTCAAGATATGGAAAAACATGCATGGGTTTATTTTTCCACAGACGAAAGCAACCTCCTGTTCAGTTCAGTACAAGAAAAGAGTGCGTCTGAGCAAACAAATGCTGCTGCAACAAAGTATCTGGAGTCTGCGCCACTGGTGGTCTGTTGTTGGGATGAATACAGAGGATAATTTGTGTTCTCAGTCAGGGAAAATAGCTCAGATTGAGCTTCAGAGGACAATCCACTGACCTGTTTACCAAACACTTATCACAGAGAGGTTCACCAGCACTATTCTTCCTCCTGGAGCTCCAGCAGCCACACACAAGCATGCAACTAGTCCCTCCCATCTATCCAGACTTAATGACAACAGCTTCAGAAAATGTATTTAAAACAATACAGAAACAGACAAAAACATAACATAATTCTCAGAAATATACACAACAAACCAATCAATTGGAAACTTGAAATCTAAAATTTAGTTGTATTAAATTCAATATCATTGTGGAGTTGAATTTTTTTTTTTTAATTATTAAAAGTGTGACACTGATATGTAAAACACCACCTTACAGCACTAAAGAAGAATGTACAGCAGTTATTAAACATCTGTTTATTGTGTACAGTACCTCTCACTGTAACTTGTGATATTTAAGAGTAAATTCAGCAGCAAATAGCTGTTTGATGTGGATTAACATGCTCCATTACCCCAATGTGACAACACTGCCAGAATCATTGCAGAGCGCACACACAGAAAATATGTGCTCCACGACACAAACACCAATACTGCTCCATCCAAATCTCCCCCTGACAACACACACACGCTCCTTCCAATGCTCCCTCTTCCTAGTCCCATCAATGGACAAGGCCTGACTGGAATGGCGTAATTCTGAGGGATAATTCATGGATAATTTTGGGATAATCTCCAGAAAACCATTCGGAGCACAGCCACCCAGTTTGCCCGCAGCCTGATTACCAGGCTCAGAATGCCAGCCACTTGTAGTGACCAGCATCGCCAGCAACCACTTTCCTGCATGCAAATAAACAAAACAAACAAGGACCACCAGCAGGGAAAAATCCAGCTCTGCTCCCACAGATATTCAGTAAATAATGCAGATTAATGAAATAACAGCCTCGCAACTCACACAGGATAGACACAAACCTACAAAACACACTGATGTAAAGACATCTTGTTAATTGCAAAAGCATGTGGAGAGCATAAACACTCAGCTTTTTTTCATGGCTGTCCAACACACACACACACACACACACAAAACAGAGAGGATTTTCATTATGTGTGATTGCCATCTCGTGGTAGGAGCAGCCATATGAAGGTGAATACATTTAGAACATTTACACTAATGTGCTATTAAATATACTTAAGAGCTTCACCCCTGAAGGTCAGGATTATGGCAAAGAAACTGTGGTTTTATACATTTAAGGACCAATCAATATGTCAGGACCTAATCTTTAGAATTATTCAAATATACTGCATGCATAATGTGTCTGTTGCCATTTCTACTTTATCTTGATTATATATATATATATATATATATATATATATATATATATATATTATTTATTTATTTTTACATATATCATAATATTAAATACAATTCAACACAGTATTGGACAATTTCAGGCCATATCTATTTTATGCTGAATTTGTTCACATTATCTTGGAAGCAGCAAATCTGTTCCATATATAAAGAAATACTGACATCTAGTGGCTAATCATGAACATTCATTCTGTCAAGTATCTGAGGATCACATTTGTTTGGATCTTGATACCACTGCCTCTTGGACAACACAAACAAAACAGGAAGCATAATACGATCCATAGAACTCCGAAACCCCATGATGCTTTCACCTTTCAACAGAGCACATACACTATGGATTCATTATGATGCAAAACTTTAGCTCACTCAAAATACAGAAAAATCTTCAGATTTTAATTATACACATTTTGTTATTTAACCCTTAACGTTGTAGTTGCAGCATTTGAAGCATCAAATATACTGAAATCTGTGAGCAGTTTTGTGACAAATGACATGTGAAATGTCAAGACAACTGGCAAAAGATGTGTTTTTATTATGTAATGTGCAGAATTTCCATGCACTTCCATCTTACTCTATTTCCTATTCTGCATATCCTGATGTTTCCAGCTACATAGAGAAGTTGACAGCACAAGTATAATAGTTTAAATAATGAAATGATGGCAACTGTAGAACTTGTCACTTGATAAAACTCCTGGATTTTATTTTTTAATCTTCATACTGTGTACAAAAGCAGACTGAGTCAGTGTCATCTTTGCAAACGCATACATACACCGTAAGACAGTCTCACAAGTTCAATCTCCCCAAAAAGTGCCTTTTCAGGATTACTCACCATTAGTTAAGCCCTGTACCTTTGAGGCAATAACACTTAATGTTTGCAGTTTAACCAGTTCTTCAGTCCAGTCCTCTCATCCCTTCCAGAATATATAGTCAGTCAGAACGTTATTGAAAAAGAAAACATTAAAATCCAAAGCCTCCATTGTCCTCAAGTGCCCAGATGTGTGTTTAATCCTATAGTTTAGGAGCTCACTGTTCAATAAAATGGCAAAAAGGCTGTAGTATGAAGTGTCACAGCTGCTCAGAGGAGATACAGGAAGCGGCGTCCACTCAGTCGACCAGTCATGCCACAGAGCGTTACGTTCAGCACTTTTTTTTGTTCCTCCAGTTTAAAAATGTCGAAACGAAGTAGTCACCTGCGCGAGTGTGTAGCCTCAAGTGAAGATCAGCACACAGCAGCAGCAGCTTTGAACTCTACGATTACAGATAACAGTAAGAGATAGCCCAGATAGACGGACGCATCAAAGTGACATTAAAGCTCACCTGTTTTCAGAGCCACCCATCACGTCTCCAGCCACTGAAAGCCTTTCTGTCAGTTACACACACACACACACACACAACTATTTCCTCTCTCCTCTCTTTTGCTTGCCTGCTAGACATTGACTGCCTTGCTCTGCTCCATCTCTGCACTTGACCAACCCACTCCATCAGCTTCACCACTCTCAACTCCACTGAGATCTGCACTGTACAACCTATTCCATTTTTATGATACTCTTACTCACTTGCCATCTCCCCCCGCTGCTGCTAAACCAAACACCTGAAGGCTTAGAGGTACTTAAAACCATTTCTCAATCTCCCACCCTGCTTGCCTCATTCTTATCTTGCCTATCTCTCCTATTCCCATCATTTTCACCTCTCTCTCTCCCACTCAGTTTTCACCCCTTCCCACTTTCAGTCCTTTCACTTCCTCTAATAAGTCCTCTTGCCTCTACCTAACCATTACCAATTTTCACTGACCCACTATTTGCTATTAGCCCCTGGTCTTCCTCCTCCCCTTCTTCTTATGCCTCCACTCACCATCCCTGTCTCTGCCTATCCTCCTTATATATCCTCAGCCTTCGCTTTGCCTTCTCCCCATCTCCAGCAGCATGAATATATTATTATCTACACAATGGGGCCCTGCTTATTGTTTATGAATTACCAGCCTTGCGGCCAAACAAAGCCTATTTTCATAAGAAACCTCCATTTCATTTCAGCTCCAATTAGATTGGGGGCTAAAGAATAGGAGTCCTCAGGCCTCAGCCCCTAAGGATGGCAGGTCCATTCAGCTTCATTCAATGGGGCCTTATTGCTTTCCCATACAAAAGAGCACGTGGACGGGCTTTCAGACTGAAACACCAACCAAAAATGACTGGGAGACAGTACTGTACAATAACAAATCTTTAAAGAAAGGACACTGAGTGCTTATCCTCCCATCCATCAATTCATCCCTCACTCTTCGCTTTCTTCTTCTCCTCTGTTCGTATATTGTAAGACCTGGACATTAATGACAGACAGTTGAAAGAGAAAGGGAGTGAAAGAAAAAGAAGAAGAAAGAGGCAGAGCAGCTCAGTTTTTCACAATACATGTCAAGTCTAAATGATCACTGGCTGTTGAATAGACAGAGGGAAGGAAAAAGAAGTGAGTCGTGTGTATGTATGTGTATGTGTGTGTGTGTGTGTACAGCTGATTGATTCTCTGCTTTGAAAAGAGAGAAAAAAATTGTGAAGGAAAGAGAGAAGAAGACCTTGATGCTTTTTCTGAGCTTCACAATAGTCGGTGGGTCTGAGCCTCATTGTGGTGCACCCACAGTGACAAGCTGTCACTCCATCCTGGTTGGAAGAAAAAAGCAGAAAGACCGAAGACGGGCTGGAGCAGGTCAGAACCCAGATAATACATCTGCCTTTTCAATTCACAAGTTTCTCACCTACCAGACACTTGGCAGGGAGAGGAAAGCTCTGAGGTTCATCACAGACATGTGGGTGTAGAAATAATGTAAAATATTTAACCTCTGTATGGTCCTCCACTCAGAATTTATCAGTAAAGAGAATGAAGCTGGGTATTGTTCCAAATATTCAATACAAGTACAACTACAAACACCCAGGTTCCTGAATAATAATCTTCTTCAATAGCAATTTTGCATTTTCACAAAACGGGAAAAAAAAAACCCATAAGTAATGACATTGAAAAATGCAAACCTACTTACTACTGTGTGGTGAATTGTTCAACTTTCATTTATGTTCTAGCTCCATGGAATTTTTCCACTTAAAGTACTTTTTACAGCATGAAAAACCATATTTACTGCAAGCGTGTGAGTGTATAGTTTGCACTGATGCAGATGAGGTTTACTCTTTGCAGGATGAGATTTGATGCCAAACAAGGAATTTCTCAATATTTTTTCCTATAATTACTAGGCTTTGAAGCAACACAAAAGCCAATTCCAGCAGCAAAGAGAATGAATTATTGTCATTTCATCCTGGAGAGTGAAGACCAACTAAAATGCCTTCTCCTTGATCTCATTGACTTCCTATTCAAAGCTCTTTGGATGTACTTTTCTTAGCTTTTCCAAATTTTTGCTTACAAATAGACGATGCAATAATTGTCCAAAATGACTTTATCTGCTGCCTAACTTTCCTAAAATATTTAGAGATACATTTAAATTCAGATAATCCCATAAACAATCTCATTTCAAAAACACTATAGAAAACCTTATCATCTCTGCATTTTGTACATTTGCAAGTTTGAAAACCAACCCTATGAGATTAATGCCAAGTTCCCCTCAGAAAACCACTGTCCTGCTTCATGTTTTGATGCTTTAATGGAGCCTGAGTGGCAGTCAGGCTGTACAATGCAGTGAAAAAGTCAGGCCAACAAGGTCAGAGCTGTTAGGACAGTGTTGGCCCAGCTTTATCTGGGGAGATCTGCTTCACATGATGAATGAGATTCAAGTCTTTGTTCCTATGAAGGAATATTCACAACAGCAACAAAGGCAACCGTTTTCATTACCAATGAGTGGACAAGGTGAGAGTCACAGTGAAAAGGTTGACATCTGTGCTTATTCATCCAACGGCAGCAAAACAGGATCATCTACCAAAGCTTGTCGTGATTATCAGAGTACACAATAGATTTCAATAGAGTTGTCGTTTCAAAAAGAGGGGGCACGAGCACACAAATGCACATACTGATAAACAAGAGTGATATTTTTGTTAGGTTGAAGATACAATCAATATCACTGCCGGTCCGTCTATTTTCAGGACCTAGGAGGCTGCTAATTCCTTGAAACTGGTATTATATGTCAGCTTTTTCAGTCAGTTCTTCTGTTCAAACAACATTATACACACAAGTGACTACACTCAAAGCAAGGACAGAGGAGACACAAACGATCAGATTAATCCATTAAGACCCAGTGCTACTTTGGTGCCAGTTCCCAAATGAATTTTTCTGTTTATTTTAACATTTAAGTAATTTATCACAATATTATGCTCTGTGTTTGTGCTTTTTGGGGGGTAATATTTTATTTTCCTATATTTAATTGGCCGCTCATGTAGTTGTTAATAGAAGCTTAGGGTTATTATATCAAAAACAGAGACAACTGATGACAAAATGACTTCTCTAACAAAATCTCTCAATAATTGAACATAAAAGTGTCTCTACCCACTGTTATTGATTAAACTCCATGGGTTTTACTGGTGAATCAATGTTGTAGAAGATAGGGTCGTTTCCATTTTAACTACGGTGCCTCTGAACATTCAAATGGGTCAGAGCTGTTGACCATAACTGTATTTTACAAAATTTCTTTACATGTATTGATATAATTAGTGGATCAATAAGTATTAAACTGATGGTTTATATGGATGGTTTATGTCACCAGTGACTTTTTGAGTCTTTGTGGATTAAGAAAATCAGGTGAATCCCAAGGAAATTCATCAACACAAAGAATGAAGAAATGAGTTGGATGTGCCCCCCTAATAAATAAATAAATAAATAACATTCGGAGCAACAGTTAATGTGAAGAAAATGAGTTGATATGTCCATAACATACAGTATAAGTTGAAAAGAGTCAAGGTTACCAGATAGATATCCTTTACAGTCCTGAGCCGGTCAGCCAAATCTTCATAAAAACATATTTCACAGTAGACTATTTACTTCACATCAAATTCCTGATAAATGCCAAAACAACATAATATTGATGACATGTGCATTATCTGTTGTCTGAAATCCTCTAAAATTTAAATAAACAGTATTTTAAGTACAATAATGTTACTATGTTCCTACCAGTGTAAACTACATGAGCACAGTAGAAGTTTTTGCTCCAGAAAAATCACACATTAGCACTTACCTTAACATGGTGATGGTGGCTTGAATCCTCTCAGCCTGGATAACAAAGACGACATGATAAAATAAAACTCTACTTCCGGACAAAATTAACTAAAATTACCACATGCATAAACTTCGCAGTCAATTAGCCTTTATCACGTAGCAGCCATCTTGAAAGGCTGGCTGGGGAAACATAGAAAGTTGTAAACACAAGAGGAGGCGTTTCGGCATCTTGATATTTATCTTAGAAATGTGGACAGACAACTTGGAGCAAAAACGCTACAGTAGCTTAATCTAAAGATATATTCACGAAATTAAAGATAGATATGGACATAAGGAAAAAGAAAATAGCATTAGCTAACTGATGCTAACTAACGGCTAGTTAACGGGGAGCTTCTCCGTCCCTTCCGGAGGCTCGCGGAGCCTGAGATTGTAAAATTAATGAATGGTATTCAATGGGAAATAAAATGGTATCTGGTTTGTCATGTGTCCTTAATCACATACACGTTGTACGTCATAATAAATGATAATTGTTGGTGTGCCTTTCAACTGCTTCTGTTAACCAACGGCTGATTAATTTGTGAGTAAAACCTTTTAATAATTTGGACTACACGCCTGGCGCACATGTGACGTCACCACAGACTCTACACCACAGCTGAGCGGAGTCTGACGTCACATATGCGACGTACTTTAGTACAACCTAACGTGGCATTTGCTTCCCATCAAAAACGGATGGTCTGTCTATGCCGCATCAAACAGTTGTTTTAACCATTATCATATGTGAATTTCAGAACACTTGTCAAAGGATTTCAGAATTTAGCTCGATTCGCTCCCATTCACATTTGTAGTGAGCTAAGCACTGATGGACCGGGAGTAGAAGGGCGCGACTTAGCCTCCACATTGCGGTAGTGCAACATTTACACTATATGAATGAAGTTTTTTTTCTGTAAACCATTAATATCTGTTCACGCTGACTGTTTTCCTGATTTAGTGTCAGTCACTAGTAAACTTTCTCTATGGTACACTCGGTGGCAGAATCAGACTGTTGAACAGGCTTTCCACCACGGGTTTGGAGGTCCTCTCCCAGAACATTTTGCATTTCTTAGATGCAGTTTCCTGCATTTTAATCAGTCAGGCGTCCATGTTGATGCCTTGTCGAACACCGCATAAGGCATTGAAAAGACGGGCGGACTGGACTACTCCTTGACGGTCCAGAGTACTCCAGCCACTCTGTTTCTGGACCACTCGCGACTGAACAATCGCTGTGTCCTGTGAAAAGGCGTTTAGGTTAGATTTTAAGGGTCACCTGGGTTGGTTTATCAGTACCAAGTGCCTCTTGAGTCTGCGCTTGAGTCAGACCCTCTTGTCAGATGGAGAGTCTGGATCAGTGATGCTCCTTCATGATTGTCAGGAATCGCCGTATGTCCATATTATCTTCCTTCATATTTTGTTGACTTTGCTGCTCATAGTAGTGAGTGCTAAGGAACAATCGTGCTCATTTCTGTTGACATAAGCTAAAATGCTACACCACTTTTGCTTATAGTGGATCATTACGAAACAGTTATATAGTTTTTAGCATTTTAAATTGAGGAGTTTTTTATGCCCTTTAAAAAGAAGAAAAGTCTTAAATTATAGTAGCTTGGGATTTTATTAATTTCATCATTCATTTAAAAAAATTAAGTGTTAAGCTGTTGGTCCCAGCTTATGACAGCATGGTAGGGTGAGCCCTCCAAGGCCACCGGACCTGCACTATCGTAAACTTTAGGTTGCTACAGGTGAGCTTTTTAGCATGGTAATGGTGTATGTAAATATCCCAGCCGCACTATCCAGACAGGTGGTCTTCTTGTCAACTGCACTGTCTTTGATCTGACACAAATGCAACAATATTAATCCTTGGTGGATTCCCATAGGCTATAAAGCTTGTGTGGATGACAGTACCCCTGCATAGCAACAAGTGGTGTCTTGAATAAATATAGTCTTTCTGCCATTTTTACTCGGAGGACAGAATATGAGGACAACAGGAGGATCTTTAATACCAAAGGTCTGAGGTTGAGGTCCTGGCAGAACTCTGGGATACTCCATCAGTCATTTAGAATAAGACAAAATGCAGCAGAGACTTCCTCAAGTGTATCATCAGGCTCTTTTAAAGTCATGAACAGAATTCTTGTCCCAGATTTCCTCAATTTCTGGTTATTTATGTCAGCAGACACTTTAACAAAGTGCAACTTAAATCCCATTCTTGAGTTGAAAATGTAATTTGAAGAATCCTTACTCAAACGTGCAGTAAAACTGTGCAAATATACAAAACTGCTTATGTATGCAATTTCACCAAAACTTTACAATATTAGTCAATCTATATTTCCTAACTTGTCCAGGTCTGAAAATAGTGATTTTAAAATTCAATGAGCATTACAGTTTTTTTGTTTTTTTTACAAGATAGGAATCCTGAATATTTTGATAGAACAAAAATCAAAGCTTTAACATTCAAGCACCAATGTGGTCTACTTATTTGGTGTTGTCTGAGCTGATAGAGCAACAATACAAAATCTCTTCTAAAAACACATTTATTTCTCCCAAAACACAAAGACGGCTCATCTTTTTGCAGTATTTACATTATACACTTAAAGTTCAGCATCTCTGTACAGTTCCCTTGATGCTAAAACAGAATGTCAATCCGCAAAGTTGTCAAGAAAAAAAACCCAAAACAAGACAAAACTTAAAAGTTTCCCTGACACAAGCTTTGCAATAGGCTGAAAGAAGTGTGCTAAACCTGTGTCAGGGAAAAGAGTAAAGAAGAATCAAGTCATATAAATTTAAATAAGATAAAATTATGAAACACTTTGAGTTTACCCTCCTCTAAGCCCATTTTGACCAATAACATCATTAAAGTACTCCTTGCGTACCACTGGAGAGCATACATATGTAAACAAAAAGTTTTCCAGTCATCCTGAACACATCTATGTGGAAGGTTTGCAGTTTCCCCACAGTTTTGATATTTAAGGAATGTTATGATGAAATAGATGTGGTCTGTTCAGGTTCACACTCCTGTGATTTTACTGTGAAGGCAGCAGTGAACCCCCTCAGATAACACGCAAGCGCATAAACCTGTTCATAGATGCAATTAGGCGCATTAGTGTGTTCCTTAAAAGTACACACAGTGCAAGCCACACATCCCCATACAGACTATATACATGCATTTGTTTGTCAAGTTTTCTCTGAGGGCACAGGAGGAGCTTCACAGGTTCGTCTCATCCCACGTTGGATCATTCATGCTTTTTAAAACTCTTTTCACAACCTTTTCTAGGTCCCTTCGAGCTCTCTGCTCTTCTTCCAGCGACCTCTTCATCTTCTTATTATCCTGTGTTAAAAAATATATACATTTTCATTTGTTTTTAAAAAGGATTAATGCACTTAATAAAAACAACTCCTATGTTGGGTTGTGGTAATGAATTAGTTACATTTTGAGGTACCTTGCTTCATATTTTAATGACTATTAAGCAGTTATTTTTGTATGTATTTATTTTTTGCAGGAGCTACTCAAACTGACTTATCAGGATCATAAATGGAAGGGTTGAATTTTTTTTTTTAGATTTGACTAATGATATATATATATATATATATATATATATATATATATATATATATATATATATACATTTTATTTCATTTTTTTCCTTCTGTTTTTTTTGTATTTTATGTAGATTCATTTACCAGTCAAGTGTAGTGTTTGTTTACCTGCTTTAATAGTTTTGGCTACTTCCTGAAGCCTTCGTCAGAAGCATCACATGATGTTGTTGTGACCTTTCTTATAGGCTGTCTCATAGGTCACAGAAAGGTCACATCATGTGATGCTTTTGACGAAGGAAAGAAGCGTCACATGATGTTGATCTCTGATTTGCAAAGTTAAACAATTGCACAAACCGTCTAAAAAATAATACCCCTCTCCCCCTTCAGGGGGCCGGGTAACAATACCCTCACCTCCACTTTCAGGGCATGGGGTAAATATAAACAATACTGATAGTGGTGCAGATTCTAACTGACTGTGCTACAAGTGTAAAATCACCTCTCTTTCCATTTCTTTCAAACACTCATAGTTTACAAATCTGTGCTATAACCTTATAAAAATTTTATGATCAAAGGTTTCTACAATTGAATACCATTACAACAGATAAAACACACATATTCCACTTTTACCTGTTTCAGCTCTTGGACTTCATCCCTCAGGGCGTAGACCACATCCACCAGACTCCTTTGAGACCAGATGTTAAGTAAAAAAAAAGTAAAGTTAAATATCATTAATGCCCATAGATTGGTTGGTATGTATAGATCAAACTTATTACAAAATAAGTGGTTCCAGGCACAACAAACCCCACCCTTTGAAAGTGTTATATCTTATTTTGACACTGATACAGCTGATGTTATCATGTCTATGCATGTGGTGATGTCAGCATATCTGTTACCTGTGTGTAACAAGTTCGAAGTAAAGTGAAATAAAAATTGATGATTTTGTCACCCATGATGTGTGTGATATGTCATGTTGCCAATTATAAGTAAATGGGAAAAGAAAAGAAAATTTGGACCATTTTTTCCCAAACTATAGACCCCTTTGCATGTTTGTAGACAAACAGAATGGTGCTATGATGCGCACGCAGCTAAGACTCAGAAAAAATGGCGCTGCCCATAGACCAGCATTATGAGCTGTCAGACTACAATAAATCTGTGTCTTTTCACGATCGAGAATGTTGCATAAATAAATTAGTACTTAAAAGTGGGCGTCGCCTACCGGATCCTTACCTGATAAAAGAGTGGACGGACGATGTCAGTAAGTTTCCAAGTATACAATGGCCTAACATATACAGTATATGTACTTAAAGGTGGGGTGGGAGATCTTTTTTTTTTTTGGAAATTTTTTTTACCATCTTACTTGAAAACCTCTTCACGATCCCATATCACACACTGAAATAGAATGTATGCAAAAAAACCCCTAAATGTTTTAGTCCATTCTAGAGGGTGGAACCAGAGGAAAACTCCAGCCAATCATTGTACTGATCAGCTTTACAATGATTGATTTGCTGATACGTCCATCAAATATCAGTCCATCAAATATCAGTCCGTCTCCGTCTCCGTCCCCCCCACCCCCCTGGCAGCTAAACCAAAGTAAAAATGGTGTTTGAAAAAGCTACGGCCATGAGGAAGATGAGCGAAGAACAGAACAGGACAAGGATGGTAATCACTACGGTTTTCCAGCGATGGCTGAAAAAGAATGAAATGAAAATGAAAAAGAAAAAGAGGCTTAAAACTGATGCTAATGTGACCATGTTTATACTCCATAGGTAAGATGGTACCATTATGATTCTATAATATTTGGACATACTAATCGCTTATAGGCATCGTATTCACCCCGTCAGTGAGAAAATGTCACATATTGACCAAACAGAATGTTCCAGCAGGTTTTGCTCAGTTACCAACACTGTGTGTAAACTGCTGCTGTAACACTATAAACTATTGTCCTTATCCCTCAGTTTTCCCATGGTGTTTATTTCATGCTTCTAAACCTTTTGTTAGCTAAGCTTCATGTGACAAAAACTGATAAATGTTGCTTATCGTTTTGTTATTTAGGATGATAATTGACGTTGAGTTCTGGTGAATCTCCGTGATCGTTCCAGAGAACATGTGAGTTGATGTATTTTTGAAGGCGTGGTTTTGAGGGGACAGTTGAAGAGGAGGCATGGGTGTGTATACTTTCAAAATATACCTTTAACTGACAAGCCTTCTATATACAGTTATGAAACATTTTGTGCCTACAAATCTTTAGACGCATGTGGGCATGTGTGTGCATGTTTAACACATGTTTTACACCGACATAGACGTAAACTTCTGTGCACTAAACTTAAACAGCGTCAGGGCCAGTAGGTTAATATGTATGAAGCCTGGGTGCTTTACAATCAGCTGGATGGTTATATTTACACAGATAACTGCACATGTAGGGCAGGGTAAACATCCTACTGTACTGAGGAAGTTGTCGTTGTTTGCCCTTGTAGGAGGGTATTCCAAGTAGGTGCTTTAGTGGTAAGCCTGGGTAAGTTAACCTAGAGGTGGTGGTAAACCTGATAACAGAAGAGGCTGGAGTCCTTATTCTCTGAACTAAAGAAAGCTAGAAGGCTACTCTGTTAGGTTCATCACTTCCACTGTCTAAACTTACCCAGGTTAAAATCCCCCATATCTTTCTTTTTATTTTAAATATGCACTTCAGTGTAGGTTTGGATCATGCTGCTGCAGCAATTTTATTCAAGGTCCAGATTTTGATTAGAATGGAAAGGACAGAGAAATGGACATTCCATCCCAGTCCACACGCTTGTAACCATAGACATTGTCGATTTTTTATTTTTTTTTGAATGGGTGAGATCCAGATGGAATTCTATACAGTTTAACCCTGTCCTTGTAACGATTCTGACAACTGACAACACAACAACTAGACATTTCTAACTATGCTTTAGGTATGTCATCTATATAAATAACAGCGTTTCCATGGAGTTTTCTGAGTCCGGTCTGCGGACGCAATTTCCTCTGACATTTGAATGACGTAAGATTGTTAAGGGGTCTATAACAACATCGATTCTAGGTCACTGGCAATCTATAAACCCAATTTGGTATGAATTCATGCAATACTTTTGCTGCTTCAGACATTTTATGTTTTTCCCTTTATAAGTACATGGGAAAAATAAAGATTTAAAAAAAATTCACAACAAATTTAAACGTTAACCTACTGTTTCCAACCTACTGGTAGCGATTATCTTTTAATACTGCAAATTTTTACACTGCAAAGATGGCAAAAAAAATGAAAAAAAAAAACATCAGTGATACTGCTGTTGTGACACACTTTCCTTTAACCCTTGTGCGGTCCTTCGGGTCAAAGAGACCCGGTGGCTCACAAATGTACCTTTTTATACGTACTGTAGGATGCCATTGCTTACTACTGAAAACAGTAATATATCCTTGGGGGGTGGGGTGATGAGTCTATGGAACTGAACTTTGGAATCTGGGTTTTTAAGACCCAATTGTAGGACACAGCCAGTGTGCCTTTTACGAAGGACCGCACAAGGGTTAAACATCCCACATACATCACTCTGCTGAAAACTGTTTCCAACAAAGCACATTTTATAGCTGCTTCATGGAATAACCAAGACTTGAAAAACTACCGTATGAAAAGTGTTTAAGCGTTGCATTTGACAGAAAAGAATGAACCCAAGGCATAAAGGGAACCTTAGAAAGTACCTCACATTGTGTTTGGTCTTTTTGCTGGATTTGTTGACAAGAACAATTCAGAAAAAAAAACTAATGTCAACCTTTTCGTTTAAAATGTCAAACGCAATGATTCAGGGCAAAAGAAAAGTATGTGAGTGACATTTATCATCTTACTTCTCTTCTGCCGTACTCTGCCCATTGCGACTGGGATCCTCAACCAGGGCTTTGTCCTCACGGGGGATGAACACATGCAGCCCTGTATCCCTTTGAGGTCCTGTTTCAAGACACAAGAGGACTCATCGATTGTCATATCTCACCTTGTACTTAGAGGAATGTGAACTTCTTGATTGTAATGACTTGCAACACCAAAGAGCACCAAGTACAACCATGTTTAGTAGTAGCAGTATGTTAGTCATGCGGAGAATAAACATCCAAAAACACAAAAGGCAGAAGGAAGTGACAGGAAATGAGAACCTGTGGTAGAAAAACAAATCAATTCATCCACAAATCTGTCAAAATGAACTGAATGAGAAAACACGTCACAACACAATCAGATCTTCTGTTCCAACAAATCACCAGAATGCAAGCGTCTACCAAATGACAGATTTATTCAAAACTCATAATACAGCTTTTGGGACTTGAACAGCAGTGTCGAACAAATACACTGAAGGCGCTGTCTGCTGATAAGACATAGTCACATGTGTGAATTGAATACAGCATCAGAGCACACAGAGGACAACATTAGTCTCTTCACCCTGCCTGTCCCAAAGTTTGACTTAGTTTCTTAAATCACAGAATACACCTGCCACAAAGTATAGCACATGATATAAGGACAGTGATATTCTTAGCTCAAATACTCATATAAGGAATGGATTTTTTTTTTGTTTCATGACAACTATTATTTACAGATAGGGACACTATGTGCTCTTTATACTTCAAGTCCACTCTGACAGTATTCTGAGGTTGAATGAGAACTTCACATAGAAATGTATCCGTATAATCACGGTTTCTTGTTTCTTTTTCCTTTTTTTTCTCTCTTTTTTTTTTTTTTTTTTTTTTACCTCCAATGCATTAAAACATCAAAGGTGAGCATTTACACTACGAATAAGCATTTACTTTACAGTAACACGAAATACTTATGTCTACCTTTAGGACTATATCATACACACTCTATAGGCAGACGACAGAAAGTACTGAATTTAACAGATTCTACCCCACCCACCCGCTGGCCCGTTACATGATTGTGCAAAATAATTCAAACATTTTATGTTCATTTCAGTGTAAACTTCGAAAATGACCAATAAAATGTAAAACAAAACAAAAGAAAAAATGGAAAAAAAAAAAAAATTAAAAAGAGAGATTTTTCCAGGGATCATTTTGTAAACATTGACATACAGATTAAGATATTAAATAAAAACCAAAACATTTTACAAATTCATGAATACAATAACAGAAATAATTTCAGAAACAGTAAATTCTGTAACATGGACCAGTATATTCCATTTGTCACTCATATTTCTTGCAGTAAAATGATATACTCTAAGTGGATGCCAACCTGTAATTTTAATACCAATACTGGAAAAATACTTCTTCATAAAAATAGTCATTGATGCAACAGTTAGTTAAAGGAATCATTACAAGCCAGACAAAACAAAGGCATGTCTGGCTTATGACGACTTGGCGTAGGTGCTAGTTTGCTGTAACATGAGAAATGGTTGTTTTTACTAATTTAATTAATTTACCAGAGTCACCTTAAAATAATAGTTCACTTAACAGTTGAAGACCGACGCTGTTTTGATATCAGTCCACTTATTCTAGTATCTTCTCAAAGGTTACCTGCACCTCTAAAGTTCATTTAATTCAATAGTTTAACTAAGAACAGTATGTGATGTTAGTTGCTAAGCCTTAAGAGGAACTCGCAGGTAGAGTATGTTGCATTCAGGGAATTTGATTCCTGTTTATTCTGGAGTAAACACAGACAATCCTGTAACTAATGATCAAAAATAATTCATGTAATCTTCATAACTCCCAAAATGTCATACTATTCTCTTTAGGTAGAAAGAGACATCCTGTCAAACAAAAGGCATTCAGTTGGTATTATAAGACTGGAACTGTGTCAGGCTGTTGATTACGGTTCATGGCTGGTATGTTACGCCAGGTTTTCCACAAATGTTTTTATTGTGTCGATGTGCTGACTTGAGAAATAAAAATGCAACCCTGTAGAACCACTGACGGACAGCAACATTATTAGATACAGTTTGACGATGTTTAGAATACAACACAATACACCAGGTTATTTAAATGAAAAACAGTCCGTTTATGCAAAGTATACGTATCCGGTCATGAAGATTTGGTTTTGTCTATCCAGGTAACACTGCTGAAATGTCTCCCTCTGTACCATAACAACAGAGTCTTGCTCACGGTAGAAGAAAAAAAATCCTGAAACATGTCCTCATTGAGTACACTGTAAACAGTTTTCACACAGACTATTTCCTCAGTAAATAGGTAGTTCTAATGAAAATAGCTGACAGTGAGGTCTACAGAATATCCAGACTGTTGGGGTCCTGGTTACTGGAAAGATATATTAGTGTTTTATGAAGTCATTTTTCTGTGCTGCCACATCCATAAATTCAACTTCCACCTTCACCTCAAATGTAATGTTATGAAATTAGAAATGTTTGAGACATTTGGGTGAATCTTTCCCCTAAATTTAAATTTTTTTTTTAATCCGGTCAGTAAGTTTGACAAGGGGAATGCATTGTATTTCTGTAGATCAAAGAACATACAGTATTTCAGCTATTTTTATTATTCGCTTAACTTCTGGTCTGTTGAATTAAATGCTGCCGCGGGCTGGCACCTTAAGTACAGATCTGAATAACAAAAGCAATTAGAAAATGGCAAGAATTTGGTTATTACCTTTGCATGCTACTTTGTTATCTGGCAGCAGCATGTGCCTGGATCTGTGTGCGTGCATGTAAGTGGCATCTGTGCTATGTTTGAGTTTACATACTCTAAAAATACATACTGGAGAGAAGTAGTACATGGTAAATAGTATACACTCATTCCTGAATTTCATCTGAATATCAGACAGGAAAAGCTCAGTCCCTATCTCTCCCTCCCCTATATTCCACTCCAGTATCCATGTACTCTCTGCTAAGAGAGTCCCACATTTATGGTCAAGCAAGGGGAGTGGTCACATTCAATATAAATTAAAGAGAATTACCAAACGCTTACTGCATGACAACTACAGAAAGAGAGGAGGCACATAAAAGGGAAAGTGGCAAAGGCAACAGGGAGATGCTTAAAACATCTTCAAAGAAACTGTCAAAAAATAAATAAACCAAATAAGTTAACAAAAAAATGAACAAATATATAATAGAAAATAAATAGATAAATAAAAAAAAAACTACTTTCTTTCAATACATTGAAGGTAAAAGAGGTAAGCTAGCTGTACGTTACATTAAAGTACAGCATGGCAGCACTATACGTTCTTTAGTTCTGGTGAGAGATGCAGCTCTTGCGCGGCACCGAACCCATCCTGTAACTGTGAGTGGTCCAGATGGAGTCATAGTCAGAGTCCTCCGAAAGGTCAGAGCTCAACTCTGGCCGTGACACGCTGCTACGACGACCCGGTGAGTCCACGCAGGACCGGTCCACATCAGCCAGTACGTGGTTGTGCATCAGGTCAGTGCCCTGCCAGGCTGGTCGTGGTAAGGCCACAGTGTCAGTGATGAAGGAGGAAGAAGAGAAGGAAATGGTGGAAGGAGGAAGAGAAATGATGCAACAAAGGGAGGGGGTAGTGTACGCAACATTGAACAAATGGTAAATCATAAAAACAATGAGATACACGATGTGTTAATGGAGAAGATTATAGCAAATGAAAAAATACCATAAATATAAAATCAGGATAAAAAAAAAAAAAAACAAGACGGAGGAATTCAAAGCAAATGCCAAAGAATGAAGAGAAAGAAAGAAGAGAAGATACTGTTAGAAGGATCAGTTCAGAATACCAGTGTTAAAAGAAAAGTATAAAGATTCAACACTAACAAAGACAGAAAGCTCCAGCATGAACATGGCTTCTTTTTTGAGTACACACACACAATATATATGTACACATTTGTAATAAAACAAAAGAAAAACCAAGGATTTTGTAAATTCTTACTGGAGTTAAGAGTCTGCCTAGTTTTGGCACTGGTGCAGTACGCCTCAATAACTTTCAGGATCTGGGCATCTTCTTCCAGAGCAGCTGTACCTGGAGAAGATGATGGAAAGGCAAAAAAAAAAAAAAAAAAAATCTTATGTTATAAATTGCACATTTCATAATTTTTATTTTGAGAAATATTGTCTCAGGGAGCAGTCTCATTGAGTTTATTCATATTTAAGTACAAATTAAAGTCGTAATTTAGATGTAAGGAACAAACTATTCAAAGAAAAGCAGAAGGCATGGCTAATACTGATGTTTCTTTCAATATACATTATATTTGAACCATTATTTACAATCTTTTTGGGTTTGAAGAGGCCCTGGAAATTTGTCTTCTTCCAAAGGGGAGCCTGACAGAAAAAACTAGCAGTTATAAATCATAAAATACTTCAAACATACTCTTCCTCAGGGCAAATTCCTCCTCAGATTGTTTCCTTTCAGGTTTGCGTTTGGGAAGGAGTTTCTTCACACTCTTAGGGCTCTTACTTAAATCCTGTGTGTGGAGAGCATTTTATGAAGGTTAGACTCTAAATATAAAAAGGAAATGTTGAAAGTTGTCTGAGTGTCGTATGAACTCTGACCCTCACCTCCTTGTAGCAGAGAGCAGCAGACGGGCGTAATGGGGGGGCGGGCCGCAGGCAGCTCAGGCTCCAGGGTTTAGGGGTGTTGGGAGGTTCAAGTGGGCCCCACATCATGGTACTGTGGGATGTTCCATGGGAAGAGGGGTGAGGCAGGGTGTGGTAGGTAGGAGCCACTGTCATGGCCCTCCCTTCAGCATGCCGGGATGGAGTGAGGGGGTGAGATGGGAGCTACGGAAGGAAAGAACAACACATTTGTTACAAAATGGAAGCATAAACCCAAGAAAAATGCACAGCTTAAGAAAAAAAATCTGTTGTTTACTCACTGTTTTATCACCTACATAAGAGTCTGAATGCAATTAAGATCCACGCACCCCCCCCAGAGAGAACAACATTTCACTGCTCTCCATTACATGTACATTGCATGGAAAAGCCCTCTGTCAATTCTGTTGCAACGAAAACTGAGCTGAACTAAACTGTCAAATTGAAAAATTGATGTTTTAAAGCTTAAAATGAAACGGTCATTTACAGCTGCAGTAGTAAGAAACATTCAAACTGTTTCCATGTGAGTCCCTACAGCCACAGTCCTACAGCCTACAAACACAAAAGGGACTCGAAAAAACCTGAGTGGTGGTGGTTTCGTTTCGGTAAATGTGACATTTCTGCATGTCTTGTGTCTACACGGAAGAGTCTTACAAAAATTTAGCTGACATTATCCTTGATTTCATTAGTATGACAGTGACTGAGAGAGAGCACTGATTAATTATCTTTTTTCAATATAGGCATAAGATGCTAAAATGATTCTCAGCCTCATCTAAAGTGTAATGTTTCTAGTTATTTATGAGTATTTTATTGGTGTTACAACCATCTGGCTCCAGGATGTGATGATACATTGCATTTAATCTAAGTAGGGTGCAGTAGCACTAATAGGATAAATTAAGTTTTTTTCCCTGTTACATTTGGTTTTCAGTAACATTATCAACCAGTGCTTAACTCTGTTGCTCAACAACCCACTGCAAGTGAAATTAAACATTACCAACATAATGTTCACTTGAAACACCACTAGTGGGATTAACCAGCTGTCAAAGCAGTTGCAGATGAAGACTATCAGCCACATGTGGGCACATGACGGCTGGTTCCTCACCGTGTGACAGGGAACAGTGAGTGGTTTGTGGCTAGGAGCTGTAGATGCAGTGTGTTTGATCTGTCTGGTCAGGTGTTCTACCCAGTCCTGCAGATCCTGCTGGTGAGTACACACCACCTGGAGACGCTCAAACATTGTGCCTGCAGACACAGAACCAATGTTAACAAGTGGCACCAGGCACAAAAAACCTCCCTACTCAAACATTTTAGCTCTTAACGGACATCTTATCAAAGATTCACCCTAACAAGGTTACTCAACGTCAAAAGGTCACAATACCATTTTGGAGCCTACATGTAGTTTCCGACCTGACAACAATACTTACCGAGTACTTATCAGCACTCTTTTTTGGAGTTATGACAATTTAAAATCATGTGACCTTGATTTTGACCTTTTAAGATCACTCACGGTCAAGGGTCATGACATCATGTTGTTATATTGCCGGTTTGAGGTCCATACCAGGTTTCCCATCTGTTAATAATGGTAACTAAGTCTCTAGAGCCACTGGTTACTCCGTTATAATCTGTTAGTTTTTTAGATATTGACCCAGTGACCTCTGTCCTCTTGGACAAAATCTATACATACAAGATACAGAATTGAAAGACCTGCATTTTGGTGCTTCTTGGAAGTCTCTAAGATGAACAGTTCAAAGATTATATCTAGAGTCGTCAAATTTGTCCTTCAAGGTTCTGATGTCAATGCACATCAACAGTGAGAGTAAAAAGAAGCTATATACTAAATGGAGTATACAGGAGTGAAAAGGTAATTCCTGATTGCCCTATTTCTTATTATTGTGAAAACACATTTTGGCGACCTTGACCTTTGACTTACATTAACCAAAATTTAATGGGTTCTATTCTGGACCACCTGGCACCTTTCCTGAAAATTTTATTGCAATTGGTCCTGTAGTTTTTTCTTTAAAGTTGTTGAATAAACAGACAAATGGGCAAACAAAAAACAAAAACAATACCCATTGCCTCCCCCCTTGGGGGAGAGGGTTAACCAGGAAGTTTATGTAAATGAACCAAGAGTTCTTCAGAGTTATTTTTATTGAATTTTAAATTGTACATATAAACACCCATCAAAACAAACAAACACACATAAGCAATTTTTTTTTTAATAATAAAAAAAAAAAAGAGTTCTATACAGGGTCTGTAGATCTCCTTACCACTGAGCTCAAATGAATTCTTAAAAGCTTCACAGTCTTCTAGTTTGTTCACCATCATGCTTGCCAGAGGCAGTTTCCCCTGAAAAAAAGGAATCGTCATATTCAGAATCAAAATCATGACCTTGTTTCACTGTATGTCAGGAACTCTGATGTTTAACTACTGACATATAATAATAAGGAATCCCTGATCCAGACTGATTAGGGGTATTTTTGTCTGACCTGGAATATGAAGCCGCTCATCCTGGGGCTGGCAGACAGCATGAGGAGGACGTGGGGGAAGAGCATGAGGTAGCGCTCATTCTTCTCCTGGTGAGAGACAGAGACAGAGACAGAGAAAGAAGGAAAGAAAGAAAATGTTATTACTATATAATTACAAGTTATGATACATATACTCAGGTATCAACTGGGCTGTCATTGTTTATGATACTCTGTATATTTTCTTTTCTTAGACTCCTTAATATGTCTTATTCATTTCCATTCAATGTTGTTTGTTGGGCTGATGCAGGTTCATTACCCATAAAGAATTACTGGATAGAACAGCAGTGTTTCAAAGTATGTGAATTAGGAGTCCATTAACAAGGCTGCATAATGATGCTGAACACAGACATTTGCAGCCTTACGAGAAATATATACTTTTTAGGAAAAAAAAAGGAATACCACCTTCATTTTCAGAAAGTGAGTCTCTATGACCAGTTTCGAACAATACACGAAGTAGATCTAGTGTCTGTCAACTTCTATGCAATTACAATATTAACTCTGAGAGCGAGTGAGGTGCCATTTAGTCATAATGGAGAAAATGTCAGAAGAGGTAGTCACTTTTGATAGTTCTTTTAAAGAGAAGAGCTCTTCAGTCAGGATACAAGGGTTTATTCACAGTGCGTTGTTATCATCATTATTATACAATACATTCATTTGGCAGACACTTTTGTACAAAGCAACACTCAATTATTGCATTCACGCTCAATAGTGCTTTTTACTACTTAAGATGCTACAATCAAGTAATGTGCCTGAGGAAATGCTGTGCCACGTTATAAAAACCTCCAACTGGGAGTTAAGTCATTACAGAGAAATAATCACTGTGGGTGTAAAATTGCAGCTGGAAGATAATGATAATTCAGGCTTTCCTGTCAAAGGACTAAGTATGATTCTTCACTCATGATTTCTGTGTTGATGAGTGGCCTCTGAAATATTACTTTTACTATGCTTTGAAAAAATGTGTGATTTTGTGCCAATTTTCAACAATAAGTACAATTTCTTTACTGGTCATTTCATTACAACTTTAAAATTCCCTTGTGAACAATAATTCACCAAAAAGTATTCATTTTGGAAACATTCATAAACACTGACAAGTTGTAGAATAATGGACTATATTTAACTTTTGACATTAAACCTAAAAAAGGCCAGGTGTTTCTTCTGTTTGAACTAGCGGGCACACAACATAAAGGAGACATTGCAAATGACTCTTCTCTGTTCTCACTTTTTGTATAAGGAAGAAGACATTGCTGAAGACAACAGATTGTAAAGCTCCCACAATAGCTGGATAGTCTAAAGTTATTGTCGACATGTTACCCACGGAATATTTAACACATAGGTGCAGATGTAGGACTGTAGTTTTCTATAGAATCTGGTCCCTATTCTTGATTTATATTGGTGCAGGATTAAGTAGTTTTGTGTTGAAGGACCTGGTTGACCATAAATCAAAAAATACAATACAGATCAACACATGATGGGTTAGCTGAGTTACTATGCACTTAATGCTAATGATGCTATTGTGGTAGAATTTAAAGACTGTATGCTAGCTCTGGAGGGACCCACCCCCCCACTCTCATTTCTATGCATAATATATGATTCTTTTGTTTATGTATGACATGGCCCCATCCCCTGTCGTTTCCTCCGTCAAGGAGGTTATGTTTTCATCTACGTTCACTTGTTTGTCTGTTGGCAAGATAAATAAAAAAGTTAAGGACGGACTTTGATTACATTTTCAGGGAATGTTGATACTGGCACAAGGAACAAATTATCAAATTTTGGTAGTGATCTAAAGGGGGTGGGGCTGATCTGCATTGGTAGAGGTCTGAGTGCTTTAGTAGTTTTTGTTGTTACCTCCGCCAAGGAGGTATTACTGTAAATTCAGGTACATTTGTCTGTCTGTTTTTCTGTCTGTCTCTCTGTCTGTCTGTCTGTTTGGCTGTCAACAAGATTACGCAAAAAGTTCTGAATGGATTTTGATGAAACTTTTAGGAATTATAGATAATGGGTCAAGGTGGAACCCATTAGATTTTGAGCATTGAAGGTCAAAGGTCAAGATCACACTGAAGTTCAACATCAAGTCCTGAGATATTGCCACTGATGTGGTAATATCTCAGGATTCAGACAAGATAGAATCTGGTGCTTTTTTGCATTCACATCATCTCACCTTCAGACATCAGATGGGTCAACATCTATGGCTCCATCATGTCATGTTTTAACGTCATATGACGCAAAATTAAGTCTTGACGGAGGCCTATTGTCTCTGAATGCTTGGCTGTATATTTGGCTGTTCATGACATGTATATGTGAACAAACAGAAACTGTATTTTGTTTTTTGTTGCAATTAACATTCATGTCTCTCCAGACTCTTACTGTATATTTGTATTTATTCTTTTTACATTTTTTGTGTTATATGAAAAACACAAAATAATTTTGACGAGTAAATATGAATGGATATTGAAAACATTACTGTGAAAACATTGTGACCTAGAGTATTACATCCTCAGCGAGGCTCAACATCATGCATGCTGTGACTGCAGCAGAGTAAAGTGCAAGACAGAGCAAAATTTGTTCCAGTATTATGCAACGTGTAATGCAGAGGAAGGAGGCAGATGCTGTTGGTACCTCTGATCCAGGACTCTGCACTAAGACTTGGCTCATATAGAGAACAGATCCAAGGGTCTTAATGTCATCCCCCTCCCACAGCCGAATCGACTCTGTAAGAATCTGCAGCTCCAGCTCCTTCCGCTTACGCACCTCTTGGCACTGAATCTGAAACAGAAACACTGCTTTTAATTCATTTGATCTCATATTAAATCAGGTTGCATGCATTCAATAAAGAGGATACATGTTGATCTTACAGACAAGCTTTTGAAAGAGACCATGCACTTCTGAATGTCCGGCCTGTCAGGGTGACTCTCCTGAAAGAGAGGGAAGCGTGGTTAACGCACATCCAAATGCAAGATTTCATCCATTTAATTTTTTATTTATTTATTTCGAGCAAGTAACTAAACAACATAAATTCAGAATACATGATTATCTGATACGCAGACATTCAACAAAATGCATACAAGTACAATAAATCAAATCATTTATGCTCAAAAAAGGAGTGGGAAGAAGAAAAACATATTTAATCCCACCCCCATTTTTCATCTGGAGCTTGACATAAAAAAATAAATCAATTCATTGCCCTTTCTATAAACTTCTAAACAGGACAACAAACAAATTGAAGATTTCCAGAGGAGTATATTTATAGACACACACCTCCATGTGCCTTTCCAGTTCTTTGAGTAAAGTGGGATATTTGTCCAGTCTCATAAAAGGTTTGCTGAGCCCTGTGGTCAAGGTGAGGTTTCCAGGATTAACTGCACCACGGCCCTCCATGAAATCCCCCAAAACTTCACTGCAGAAGACAGAGCAAAAATATTCCATGTCTTTAACTCATTATGAATCACAATGTTTTTTTAAAGAATTCAATATATGAAAGTTTAATCAAAATCTGCTCAGAACTTCTTGCTTAATCACGCTGACAGACAGACAAGCAGACTTGAATTTAATAACTCCTTGGCGGAGGTAATGAAGTATTTATCTCTAGATATTATACAATATATTTGTCTTCATATGACATAAAAAGCATCTGCTGTTTCATATAACAGCCCTTTGTTACCTCCACCAAGGAGATATTAAATTTAGGTTTGTTTATCTGTCTGACAGCAGGATTACGCAAAAAGTTCTGAAGGGTTTTGGAGAAACTTTCAGGAATGATAGGGATCAAGGAAGAACCTATTACATTTTGAGGACTGAGGGTCAAAGGTCATGGTCACACTAAAGGTCAACTGCTAAAACATGTCATTGGTAATATCTCTGGATTCAGACAAGATAGAATCTCATGTTTTTTTTGCATTCACATCGTCTCACCTTCGGACATTAGATGGGTCAACACCTATGGCTCGATCATGTCACATTTTGACCTCATATGACGCCATATCAAGCATTGGCGGAGGTCTGCTGTCTCTGACTGCATTGTTTATTTTGTCAGTGAGAACATTTTTACACAATTTTTCAAAAGTATTTGGAGGCTTTGTGCTCTTCCACACAAAACAGCTCCAGACAGGAAATGTGCATGAAGGCGACACTGACAAAACGAAGGAAAAATTTACATGAAAATGAGTTCATTCTGAAAAGGAGGAAGATTCTGACCAGCCCAGGAACAAACATGGTGATCATACTTAAATGAAAGGCTACATCTCTCAGAGGGGAGGGGTTTGAGGATGAAAAAGTCTGACAGGGAGCAGAAAACTGTACAAACAATACTGTAACCCAGACCATGAAGAGAGTCAAATACTCAAGAACAACAAGCCTAAACCTAGTGACACTTTTGGCATATTTTATGCTTAACTGAAAATGTGCACAAAAGATCTTAATAAAAGGAGACATAAATAATAAATAGGTTTGAGTACCTTTTTATTTGGTGAGGGCATAATTAAAAATGTAATAATAGATGAGCCTATGGACCTAATTTATTTTTAATGGATGAGTTTTCCGACAAGCTGTTCAACAACGAACACTGTTATGCTGTATATTGCATGTGTTGTTGATAATTGCAAGAAAACTGGTTGCTATTAACGGGTTAAAGCATGACCCTCATATAACTGGCCAATCATTGTAGAAAATTCAACTTCTATATGTACGTGTATACGATTAATTGAAACTAAAAGCGAAAAGTGAGAAAAGGAACACTACCGGACTACCTTAATGAAGAAGCTATACCTTCACCATATAAATGTAATTTAAATAATTAACATTAGTATTCATCCCATCTGAACCCGCTTTATTCTGATGGGGTCACAGGGGTCTGGGGGCCTAATCCAGCCACAATGAGCAAAGGCGGGGTACACCCTGTAACATTAGTATTATTTAATATATTCTTATTTTGTCTTATATCATTTTCTATGTAAGATCATAGGAGCTGGAGACTAATAGTGTAGTAATATACAATATGTGGTCTACAAGTGACGCCCAGTCTCAAGATAATTTTCTTTTATTGTTGGTTAATTGGCTGTTGTTGAGTGAGAGCAACATAGTAAAAAAAGCCTTTCTATTTTACACAAGCTATAAAGCAAATCTACAGAAAATATGTTTGTAGTGTCATAATATATATCATTATGTAATATGAAATTATCCTAGTGCATTTTGGTATATAATTAAGATTTTCACAGTTGACAAATGCATCAACAGTACGTTTTCACATCTATAGGTACTATTTAAAAAAACATAATATCCTGAAGAAGTGCATGCATTTCTGTTATTCAATACAGTCAAATAGTAAGTGAATCAATAGATTTCAAGCTTTTATTTGTTTGAATTTTGCTGATTAGGACTTACAATTTGAGAAAACTCACTTTCACGTAGGAATGGGCAGTACGGCCAAAAATGTACTCTATATCCCGGTATAATTTGAGCCACTGGTGGTATACGGTATACATCACAGTATAGTGCTTTTGTAGGCTACTATACATAAATAATAAATAAACTACAATGACAGCGAAACAGTTTATTATTTGTCTATATATATATATTTCCGAGTGCAGTCTTTCATATTTGTGCAGACTTTTCATATTCATAGCACAACACATCTCAATGGTAGCAATCACTGTAGCAGCATTTAGCATGCTAACGTTAGCGATTGTTTGTAACTCTGAACGGTCATTTTAGTTGCCAACACCAGCCAGGTACCATGACTAATAGTAACTCAACTGGATATAGTAATATACAGTTATTAAGGCTGGTGCAGTGTGTTAAATGTAAGGCAGCATTTAGCACAATTGTTTTGTTGTCATCATAAACTGTCATGACTTTGGCTGTTAGCTTGTTAGCTCGCTTTTCAGACGCCATGTAAATTAAATTGTAGAGTGCTGAATCGAAATACATTGGCATCACATACCATTATAACCAACAGTACACTACATAAACTATATATTTTATATTTGTAGCTTATTTAAACTGAATGCTTCTACTACCACAGCATCTAGGTAGACTGTGGTGCTAGCTGCTTCTTAGAGGCAGCCTGCTGATATTCAAAACTTTGCATTACTGCCATCTACAGGATGGACGGTAGAACGGTATGGCAAAAATCTCTGCCATGGACAAAAAAATACCTCATATGGTATGATACTTTACATACTGCCCATTCCTACTTTCAAGCAATATTCACATTTTCTGAGGTTTAAATAGGCTATAAATCATAATCAGCAAAATTATAACAAGGAAGTTTTTGAGATATCCCACTTTGCATGTCATGGGTCTATAAAATGTTTCACCTTTTATGTGGAATTATCTGAAGAAAACAACTTTTACATGATTTTCAAATTTTCTGAGTAGTACCTGTAGTTATTGTCATTAGTTATTTAACACGAAAACAGAGCACCAGTGTGTAAACCTACCTGTGCTGGGTGAGCACATTGACAGCGGAGGGGTGGTTGGCGCAGTATCCAATATAGAGAGCCTTCATCTGTGGCATGAGGTTGAGGAAGAAGCCCCCCACCCTTTGCTGGCTCTCTGGAAGTCTAAGGAGAAAAACAAAAAATGACTCACTGACAAACAACAACAGACTAATCTAGAAAATCTTTCAAATAAGAGGAAACTGGAAGAGAAAATGTATTTCAGTCAGTGTGAACCATTAACTCGCATTTGCACAGTTATTAGTTGTATCCATGGTACTTGTAATACAGTCTATTCAACATTAGATGTCCCTATTTTTATTATGAAACTGGGATGATAGTGCTGCAGTGGGAGTGTGTAGCAGGGTGGGACTAACTTGGTGCTCTCCTCCAATGATTGGACAAGCATCTGCTGGAAGGTGCTAATCTCCTCGAGGTTACCCAGAATTAGAGCCACGTCTGAGCTGCTTAGTCTGTAGTAAAAAAAAAAAAAAGAGGGGAAAAAAGGAAAATCCAAATGGTGAGGAAGTTAATGAATCCAGATTTATATCACAAATTATTATACAAAGATAAGTAAACTAGACTCATTGGTGTTGTGAGACCTACTTGTCATGGTTCTGAAGGGGTCGCAGGTAGTTTGTGAGGAGGCTCTGAAGGTCCTTGGAATATTCTGTCTCTGTTTCTAAAATGTTTTGCAACACCTGCAATAAGAAAAGAAAAAGTGTCAATTTACACCATCTATAGACACTCGTTCAGTTCAGTTCAGTTTAGTTGTATATTACTGTGCAGTTTTCCAACTGTAGTTTTATTAATATACATAATTCAGTGGAAATTTATGTTAAAATAATTAGCATTAATAACATAAAGTGAGCCAGATATTGCAATTTATATAAAAAGTTATTAATTCAAGCAGTTGGTCATGGTTATCCAAAATTAAAGTTTGTGACTGATCACCATCACTTATGAACCTTACAATGCCCTTAAAAAGTATGTTACCACACATTAAAGGCAGCAAATTGGTTAAGGTGCAGGCCAACTAACAGTGTTTTAATATAAAAAGCAGTAATAAACAGAAAAAAATACTGATCTGGTCTTACTTTGAAAACAAGCTAAAACAGACACAGAAAGAGAAAAACATCAATATAATAACATTAGAGAGTAAAGAAATGAGAGGAAAAAAATTAACTGTAAGGCAGTATTACCAGGTTGTAGTACGTCTTGCTTATGGCAGATGTGTCGAAGCCTTTAGGTGGACTCTTAAGTGTGCCAGACTTTGGGGATACTTGTTTGTCTGTGACAAGAGAAAAATGTTACAAATAATCTTGCTGGTTCTTTTACATTAACAAACAATTTGAAATCACATTCACAATCAATAGAAAAGTATAATTCACATTAATGTTGTTACAAGGTTGTTGTTTTTTTGTTTTTTTTTTAAAGGTACAAAGCAAAGGATTCTTAAGTATTATGACTGATGCTGCATCCATGGGCAATTTGTAAATTCCTATAACCAAATTCTACATTTCTTAAGAAGTAAAATACTGAGCCTGAAAATAGCATTCACACACTCTGCAAGAGTAGTTCTCGTGTCTTTTTTCAGCACTAGTGACATATGCTGCTCAAATGTCCAGTAAAAGCTTTAAAAATGTCATGCAGCTCCTAAAATTCATGAATATTTGAGGAACTTCACTTCCAACACCTTTACCAAAGACATAAGGGGAACAGGTCTATAACTTCAGATCACTAGATTCATTGTCACAAAATTAAAACCTTACATTTTGGTCCTTAAAAAAAATGGAAGTAAATCATTTACAGTCAGAGCATCACGTGATTTTATTGTGTTTTAGAAGTGAAAAAAGGGCAGATTATAGCTAAACTGGAGAAGCACAAGGACTGCATTACTGTCACAAGGCCTGTGACTAACAACTGCTGATGACACCAATAATAAAAATAAGGATAATTATGGACTTTTTACAATTATTATAGCCTAACGATAAACTCAGTAGTGAATGACAGTAGGATCCTTTAAAATCTGGTTGTTGTCTGTCTGTTTGTAAGCAGGTTTACACAACAACTACTGGACCAATTTCCATGTAAATTTCAGGAAAGGTGCGAGGTCGTCCACAATAGATCCCATTACATTTTGGTGAATAAAGGTTAAAGGTCACAGTCACCAAAAATGTGTTTTTGCAGTGATAAGAGATAGGGCAAGTCAGGTAAAATCTGTGCAATGGGGGCAGGGTTTGTTCTGCCAGGCACCACTTGTTTTACTTGAAATGAGTAAAATGTCACACATCTGTAGCAGCAAAACTAACCATAGAAGAGATGATGTAAACAGAATGAAAATTTATGCACTTTTTTGTAAATGGAGGTCCTGAGGAGACCCATAAGTCAGTATTAGATCAGACCTAATCCTCTTGATTAAATGCTGCTCCACCCATTGTACTGAATGCCCCTGGGGAAGAACCTACCAGAGCCTTTGACCTCCCGGACATAGTTGCTAGGAAACCACCCTGCCTTGCCGTTGAGCAACCCCTCCCACCAGCCGCCCTCCTCCTGACGAGTCACGCTGATGATGTCACCCTTCGTAAAAGTGAGCTCATCCTCATTGGTTTGCTGGAAGTTGAAACGTGCCTTAACCAGCAGCTGCTGTCCGCTGTTTTCTGACATGTCCTGCCAAAACACAGAAACAACGTCAGAAAGGAGGGAAACAGTTCCTGTGTAGGGATGTGTATTGGTAAGAATCTGGAAAATCACAATGCAATACATCACAATACTGTTAACAAGGTGATATTTTGTTTTGTTTCTTTTTTTCTGAGATTATTTCCTGGAAATTTTTAATTACACCACAAATACTAAACACATTTTTATTTGATCAGAATAGGACCTAATGCTTTATCACAAAACTTCCTTCTGTAAAAACTTAAAGTGCTGGATTTGGATAAAGTTATAACATGCAGATTTACCAGAACAAAACACACACACACTCAAAAGTACATTATGTTTTACAGAGATTACAGTTTAAGGTCCTGCTGTCACAACCTTTCCCCTCGATCCACTCCAGCTTCACCTGGCCTGCACCGCACAGCTGCAAGTCGTTGCTGATCTGCAACTATTTAAGCAGTGAGGCTTGGAGATGCCGGTGCGGGACCATTTCAGTTTGTCACCTCCATAACCTGGACACTCTGTTTATTCCCTTGTCACAATAACCTGGACATTTCATTCACCACCACAGACTCTGGCTGATCAACCCCCAGGTTTTGTTTTCTGTCTCTGTTGTAGTCATGATTTTGTTTCTGTTTTTATTAAATCTGTTCTCCCTTCAACACAGGGCATCTGAGTCCTATCTCCACCTCACCCCATCATGACACCTGCTCTATAAATAAAAGAGCTTAATAAACAAAAAAAAGGAAACAAAAAAAAACATAGGTGAACCTCCACCATGTCTGCATTTGAATGAATACCTAAAAATATCAATAGAGTACCTTTTTAATAACGATACTGTATTGTGAAATGAAATACCATGATATTGCACAACCAATATTTTCTCACCCCCCTATTCCTGTGGGTGTTTCAGATTGTCAGTTAGGATCATTATATTGTACCATTGCAGTTGTCATTATCAATGTTAATGGCATTAATTTTGTTGATATTTCCTTGTGTTTTCCTTGTCTCCCATTTTTTCTTCTTCTCCCCCCTTTGCACTCTCCTTCTCTGTTCTCCCTTTCCTCTTGTTACCCCTGTCAGGTCAAAATGTAGTTCAACAACCCCCCCACTAAAAAAAGTACAGTAAATAAATAAAATCATGTTTTACAGAGATTACAGTTTAATATCCTGTTGTATGAATAAAAGAGCTTAGTAAACAAAAAAGAAAATAAAAAAGCAAAGGCAAACGTCTGTCATGTCTGCATTTGAATAAATACCTAAAAAATATTGATACAGTGCTTTTTAATATTGATACTGTATTGTGAAATGAAATATTGTGATATATTGCACCCCTGTAGCTGTTTCAAATGGTAAGTTATTATCATTATATAGTATCATTACAATAGTCATTATTGTTGTTAATGGCACTATTCTTGTTGACCCCCCTCTCATTTGCCTCTCCACTCTGCTCCCTTTCCTCCTATTTTTTTCTGTCAGGTCAAAATGTGGTTAAAAAAACAAAACATAATAAAAAAAACTGTGGAATATCAAGGAGAGTTTTTTTTGTATTTCATAAAGTTCTCCTTGGCAGAGCAAATTTGTTCAACACATCAGGGAGCCAGACTATCGTTTTAGTGTTATGATGCTGGAGAAGGAAAATTAAGGAGGGAAAGATGCATAAGGGAAAGTGAACAGTGAGGTCAAAACTGTCTGAAAACTGTAGGTGCAGAGAAGAATGAAGACATGCGTCAACCTGAGCAGCATGTTCAAACACATTAGGCTTCATCCATTATCACTCTCCAAACTGGGATGTTGCAAGAAATGGCATAAGCTACAATTTAATTGTGATTGCAGGTGCCAATTTATTCATGTATTTTTTTTTTTATATTTCTATGGCAATTATTTACTGACAAAACGTGACTGATTGCTGGCTTGATTCAATTGTGTTAGTCATAAAATTAGACTATAGTATATAGCGCATTAAACAGCTCACAGTTTGTATAATGTGTTGTTGCATCACGTCACGTGAGAAAACTATTTATTTTATGGAACAAAAAAAACGGAGTGAAAAGATTGACATGCTGGAGAAGGACAACCCACATTTATTATCTCAATAGTGGAATAATGGTCAACATTTAGTGCAAATAACCTTGAGTACAGTTACGTTCACTTCAGTAATCTTTTTAGTCTCGGTTTATATTGTGTATATAAATTGTAACTTCCGGTTCAGAGATACACGGACTTTTATTTTGTAGAGTGACTTCCTGTCCTCGTAGTACGGCGAAAGAACGTGAAAGGCACGGCAAGGTCTCCACAAAATGAATAAATAATAATTATTTTTGGATTGACTGCCACTCCGAAGAGGCACAATATGTATTTATGCTTCATTTATATATTAGAACACATTATTACACTGTTAGTAATTAGTTAGTAAAAACCTGGCAAGCTAGGCTAATGTTTGTCCTAACGTTTCAGTTGAGTTTGTTGTGGTGGTTATTTTGTTAATAACAAATGTAAGTGCTTTGTGATGACATAGATTTATTTTTTGTGTTCCCTCGCTCTTACGGTAGATTTGAGAATGTATGGCATAAAATCTAAAAGTCACCAGTAAGTGTCGTCCTTCATAGGAGGGGGCTACATTTAGTCTTTCCCCAAATATATGCATAATGCTGTGAAAAGAAATGACAACAGTAGCAGTTCAGCACTTACAACAGAAAAAAAAAACTGCTTACTGTGTGATGCTGTGTAACATAAAGAGAAAAAAAAAACCCTTAAGGCTTTGGTAAACTGCTGAATGGACAGTTAAAGTCCTTTTATTAATGTCCAAATGTTCAGTTTTAGGAAGCAAACCTCAACGTTTTTTTCCCTCTGAAATAAATTGATATAAAAAATATGGTTGAATTGGCCAAAGTATGTGTTTCTCTCTGAGGCTCTCTATGGTAATATGGACAGAGACAAATGGAGACATTGATGTAGACACGTAAATTTGTCATTGGATTTGGTTCCATCAGTAATTACACATTGGTCTCCGAAAAAGGATACAAACTCAGCATAATGAGGTTTAATGATGTCACTATCAACCACATTTACTATGTAGGCTATAGGGATAATGTGCTACAGTTTGTATTAGTGTGGATGTCGCCTTAGTTTGGAAATCAGGTACTGAAACTAAAGTCTCTGAAAGTCAATTTAGACTATGTGACTTCCTGCAGTGGGAATGTGACTGTGATACTAATGGAACAGTATCTTTGAGTAAATAAACTGAATGATCAGTTTGTTAAGGTTTTGTGTCATTTACTATTTCTGGATTGGAGTATCCATTCCTCTGTATTCACTATGTTAGTTTAGTTGACATTCACCACTTTAATTGTGATAAAAAGAGGAGACAGTGGATGAGGTTGAGAAGTAAAGTTACAATTCTTAAATGAAAGAAGAAAAAAAGACATCTACAGACCATCAAAACATATCAGAAACAATGGTTATGCAATCAAGTACTAACTCCTGTGTGGATCATGTGACTAAAACAGACAAACAAACAAAATATGGAATGTCTAAAAGCACAGTTTTTGTCAGTAAAATGACATAGATATTGATGAAAGAGCTGAAATGATTTTGGTGACTATCAAGTAAACCATGGAAAATGGATATATAGATTTCAGCACTGAAATTAAATTATTGTGTTATTTTTGTTTTCATTATATTTGTTCAAAATGTACCTTTAGTTGCACCAGACATTCAAGGCATCTAACATTAGAGTATTAGCTGACATTAGTGAGTTAACTAGTTCATGTTAGTTCCCACTGCATCTGGATTCCCCTCCTATAGAGGAAAGCTTTTATGAGGCGTTTCACATCCTCATGGCTCATGTTTCGCTTACCAGCAATTTCTCTACACTGTCCAATTCAGTCACAGGTATATAAATGATTTATGGCACTACAGTCCTATTTAGGGGATGAACACACCATTGCACAAAGATGATAGCAATGTACTGATAAGAACAGACCAGGAGCTTAAACAGTATTTAAGATACTACCGACCTACTGGGATAAAACACTGCAAAATCACTCTGATCAGTGTATTTGAGTCAAATAAATGAAGTTCGGACTTTGAACCCAAACTCACTAAAGAAAACAGTTATGTTAAAACCAGCACACAGATTTATATGGATTGCACAAACCCAACTCTTACCAAGTGTATTTTACTCAAGGTATCTTTAAATAAGACATAATTTACTAAAACGTAACAATTCAGTGAGATATAACAACTTATTTTTAGACAATAAATGTTGAGAATTATATTTCAAGAATCCTACCAAGAACATTTTTCCTTGTTCTACTGGTAGAATTTTTACATTTTCATGATCTATTTTCTAGAAATACATTCTTATATCTCACTTCAAACTTTCTCTTTAGGTGATTATGCCTGAAGTGTGATGGGATAATTTGAGCAGAAGTGAACAAAATACACTTGGTATGATTTAAATATTTTACAGTGCACCTCCTTAATGTCAGGCTTAACACAGAAATAAACTTAATGTCACCTAAGTGACTACATGAAATTTAAACTTATTTAAAAGCACATCTAAGAACAGCTTCACATTTTATAATATCAACTAGTGGTGTGTATTGGCAAAAAATCTGATAATACGATACAGATCACAATATTAGGTCATGATACAATATGTCATGATATATCATGATACCGTTGAGAAGGCTATTTTTTTAAAATTATTATTTCCTGAAATAATTTAATTACACCAGACATATACACAAATACTAAACATATTAATTGATCAGAACAGAGTCTAATGCTATATCACAAAATGTTCCTCTGTAAAATCTTAAAACTTAAATGACATTTTATATACATTACAGTTTAAGATCATACCAAAATGTTAATATTCTATTAGTTAATAACTAACATTGTAATATTATTTTTGTACAATCTCAACAAAGGAACTAACATCTACATTTTAAAACACAAAAAAATGCTTTTTACGATATAAAATTATAAAATATAATTAAAAACAACAATAAACCTCTGCCATCTATCCATTTGAATAAATACTGAAAAAATTGTGACACAGTACTTTTAAATATCAATAAATGTATCATGATATCAAATATTGTAATATATTTCAGAACTGATATTATGTTACACCCCCAATGTCAACCATTCAACATAAACTCCACACTGGAAGCTTTACAAAGACATTCAATGTAACTGTGTCCATGTGTTTCAGTTATGTGCCATTGGGTCTAAGGATCAGTGTTGGTCTTACCAGACTGCGAAACTGGTTTTGCAGCAGCTTGGAGGATCGGCCCAGTGAGGCCTGGGATGACAGCGACTCAAATGATTTAATGCGATGTGCCGAAGAGTGACGGGCGCACACTGAATCACTGCCTACGCCAATATCTGGAAAGAAAGAGCACAAATATAAATACACCAGACCTAATAATATGTGTAGTCAACACCCACATACATTCAACTATGCGCCGGTCTTTCATAAAAACACTCCCCCACACACATACACACCATGAAATTCGTGCAAATTGCATGCATTTGGACTAACCTGCAGTCACTTTATTTAGGGACACCAGACTGCTCAGCACCTTTGAGAAGTTTAATCCCAGAAGCAGGTCACTGGCCTCGAACGGCTGATGGGAGAGATGACAGAAAGGGGGGGGGGGGGGCATTAGAGGAATAAAATAATTAGTGGGTGATTTTTTTGCATTAAAAGCTAATCACAAAATCCAGAACAACAGGGCTGTGTCATCACTTGGCCACGTTGCCAGGCTGCCAATCGATAACTCTCATTATCTTTGACAGTAGCAGAGGTTGAAACACACCAGCTCAGCAGGAACACAGTGCTACAAATAGACACTGGTAACAGTGTTCTTCCACAGCTTCTGAATTATGTGAGTAACAAGAGGTAGAGCTACAGGCAGAGGCTGAGCTCCCAGGGATATTCACGAAAAAGAACTGGCATGAAAAAGAAAATAAGACAATATTCTGGAAATATTTTCTTTTCAAAATGAATCAGCCATTCCTGTGCTGCTACAATCAGGGTTTCTACAAGTTACAAATGGTAAGGCAGGTTTATTTCTATGGCACATTTCATGTAAGTGCTTTATATAAAACACTAAAAGCTATACAGCAGGGAAACAATAACAAGTATAGGCATGAAATTCAAAAAAACTTTGAAATTCTAACCTTTTTAAGACCATTAAAATGCAATTCAAGCTCTATTTCACATAATGATATTTGATGTTTTGTGAATACAGAAAAGTTTTAGATCAGCGATAGGCAACCTGTTGCTCCAGGGCCACATATTTGGCCCTTTTCCAGTGGCTCGATGTGAAATGAAGGCAAATGCATAATTCAGAGGGACAATGCAAAACACAGAGGAAAATATTAAATTAAATGGTAAATGGTGATAAATCCCTTAAAAGTTAACTAGAGAGAAATATTAAATTGGGAACGGACACAAAAGTAGCACTGGGTCTTTATTGGTTAATCATTGATTACTACATAGGGAAGAAAAACAGTAAAATTTCACACTGAAGAAACGTATGAAAAGAAATGTATGAGTATTTTTAACAGGAATTTCCCTTAGTCTGGAATTTCCTATAGTGGGACTAATAAAGGAATATCTTAGCTTATCTTATGATTTGTTGGCAACTAGCAAAAAGCATAATAATGCTGGCCTTATCTGTTAATTGTAGTAAAAGTGGAAGTACTGTCTGTATGTGAGCGTGACCATGGCTTCAGTATGAATGGCATTGATTGTATCTCTGTTGATGACTATAGTTGTCCTCTCTCTTCCTGTGCAACGGCTCCAAATGATGAGACCCTCGCGCTTCTGTAATGTTGAGGGTGAACCACTGCAAGATATGAGTCTCTTTTATCTTCCGCTCTGATTACAGATATGTCCTGAGGGGATGTGTGTGTTTCCGAAGGACATGACGCGTGTGTGTACAAACTAAAGGAAGCAGTGATGTCCTTGGTGAGCATTCATCTGGAAATAGCCTCAACTTTCACTGGGACCGTGACCATCAAGGATAACTTCTTTTGAAGGCAACTTCAAAGTGTATACTCCTCTACTGTCTTAAAAGTCAAAGTCCTCATTAATACTATATATTGATGGGAGCACTTATATTTACCTGGTTATGTTTCTTCTACCATTTATTTATCTGTTTGTCTGTGTACAATATAACTCTAAAACTTCTGAGTGGATTTTGATGACATTTTCAGGGTATGGTGGTAATGGGGAGATCAACAAATGATTAGATTTGGCGGTGGGGGGGGGGTCCTGCCTTAGCGGAGGCTTTTCTAGTTATTTGTGTGAAAATAGATCTTGAAAATCGTATTTCAAGAAGATCAATTTCATTTGTTCCATTGACTTTTTTTTTTGCTTGAATTAAACCCCCCAAAAAACTTGAATCGACTCCCCACCACCCCTCCCAAAAAAAAAATATTATAATATTGGCAAGGTTTCTGGAAACAAGAGTTTCAAACTGAAGTTACCCTTTGGATGATTATGTCTTATTTTACGCATGATGACATATTCTGACTAGAAATGAGGTGAAAAATACACTTGGTTGACAAAAATCTGCCAATATGATACAAATCTAAATACTTTGATCCTGATGCAGTATATCATGATGCTGCTTACAAGGTACATTTTTATTTATTTATTTATTTTTGGAGAGATGGGGGGGTGGGAGTATCATTTCTTTTTTTAAATAATTATTCCCTGGAAGATTTGAATTACACCAGAAATATGTATAAATACTAAACACTTTATTTGATCAGAATATTATCTAATGCTATATCACAAAATGTTCCTGTAAAAACTTACATTATGTTCTACAGACAATACAGATGAAGATCCTGCTCAAATGTTCATAGTCTATTAGTCCATAACCAACATAATATTATTTTTATACAATTCAAAAAAGGGGACCAACATCTGCCTCTCGTAAAAAGTGCTGGACGCTTCAAATAAGTATTATTTAATAAGACGGTGATAATAATAATGAATAAAATATAAACCAAAAAGAAAACCAGCAAATAAAACTGAACCTTCACCATGTCGGCATTTGAAAAATACCTAAAAACGTCAATACAGTATTTTGTAATATTGATACAGTATTCTGAAATTAAATAGTGCAGAACCCAGATTTTCTTACAGCTCTACATGTTAATAGTCCAATTTTTATTTGTCTTCTAGAGTCTGGAAAGTGTCCGTATTTCCCTCAAATCCACTTGGCAACACTGAAAATTATCCAGTCATATAAGGACAAGAAAGTTGAAGTAATTAACATGGGCTGAGGAGATTCTTTATACCCCCATTTAGGACACAAATGACCACAAAAATCTAAAATGCTATAAGTCAAAGATGCGTCTTCTTCATTCTAATGTTGTAGCTCCTCCGTTCCTCACTTCAACTCCTCACTTCATGTCTTCATCTACATGTAAACTGAGGGGTCGAGACAAGAGAGATGCAAACTCATTTATGCAAATAAGAAGTCCGTGCCTCACAGCCATCCATTAAAAACTGGGTTGCATCTGACATGAGTAATGGTTGCATCATCTGTTACTTTGTCACAACGTACCAATGTATTTTAGGATCTCTGACTTATGTGCAGTCATCCAGCGATTCATTAGGTATAGGGAAGTCCACTTTTTTTTATCACACGCATGCAAGTTTAATTGCTTATATATATAAATATATATAATAATCAAATTATTTTGCTGCTGATTAACCCTGCTCTTGGTTCTGTGCAATACCAGTCATTTATGTGGAGACACTGGTACAAGTGTCTTTTATGTGTATGTTTTTTATTATTTTTAATGTTTTTATTGTTTTTATTATTTATCCCTATCCTGTTTCTTTTTTTTATGGTGGTACATACGTTTGTCTTTTTTTATCTGGACCTTGAGTCTGCAATAAAAGTTGATGATATATATATATTTATAGAATTTTCTCTCGCACGCTTATTACGTCATTATAATATTGAGCAATGTCATGTAGCCTTTCCTCGTATCGTTCAGTCCTACTTTACCGTGAAATATGATGAATGTTGTGCAAATAAAGATCACCAAGAGGACAAGCTTAGACACATACCCTGTGCGTCAGAATGGTAGTCATGTAATGTTTTGTCAGAACAGAGTGATTCCAACACCCGCTGTGACTCAGTGAGCTATAGCAACATAGGAATTAGCTCTACACTTGTCATGACTGAGAACACGAGTGTTCACCTGCCCTGAGGGATGGATACACAGTTGCTTCAAGTAGACAATAGTAATTGGAGCAGTTATACATTCGCACTTAGAAAAAGAATACACAAGTAAACTACAGAATTTACAATTTTACAAAGTTGCTCTTTGAATAGGATTCACCTAAACTTCTATCTACAGTAATGGAAAAAAAAATATTAAACCACCCTTGTTTTCTTCAATTTGTTGTTCATTTTTATGCCTGGTGCAAGTAAAGGTACATGTGTTTGGACAAATATGATAACAACAAAAGCAACAATAAGTTGTAAGAGCTTAATAACAAAGATGATGTCTGTCCATTTTTTCCAAAGTTTTCGTGATAATAACCCCTCAGTTCTTACATCAATAGCTGTATTAGTCACATGACACACATAACATAACACACTAATATTTGATTGCATAACCACTCTTCTTTGATGACATAATTTTTTTTCCCGCAAAAAAATCTCCTTTAAATCAGCTGAAATATCTGTTTTCATGACATCTTTTTGATAATACCAATGTTTTCTTTGAACATACTCATAATTAGCATTAGATCATGTTCCAAAGGTGGGAATGGCATTTTTTACATTTCAGTTTTAATGAAAAAAAAAAATAAAAAAATAACCTATAAAAGTATTATTTTATTATTTGTAGGGCTGGAAATGTACCAACATCCTGTACAACTGAATGCTGTAATAATGTGAACATTTCAAACAAGTGTTAAGGCCTGATTAGCATCGAAGGCAAGGGGGGGGGGGGGGGGGGGGGCAACCCTTTTCCTGGACATCCACCAACTAGTCAATATGTTTTAAATCAGTCCTTGAAGGCCCCTATCCTGCATGTTTTAGATGTTTCCCTCTTGCAGCACACCTGATGGTCATTATCCACCTTCTGTTTGATCATCAGCTTAACATTTGAATCAGGTGTGTTAGAAGAAGGACACATCTAAAACATGCTGGACAGTGGCTGACCACTCCTAATGTAAAGCTATGTCCACACGAAACTGCATTTTTATCTCCACCAACAAGGTTATGTTTTTACGGTGTTGGTTGGTGAGTTCTGGTACAACATATTATGAAAACTAATGGATGGATTTTGATGACATTTTCAGGGTATGGTGGTAACAGGGAGAATAAGGCCCCGTCCCATTTCTCCCCCTTAAAACTTCCACTTGGTTTTAAGTGCCCTAAAAAGTAAATTCCACTCATCAAGGGGAAATAATTCCCCCTGAAAATGGGACACCACTCGCGAAGTGAACGTAACAAACGTGCTCACGTCACAAGCTGACAAGTCTACCCCGCCAAATATGAAACCACCCCTCTGCGAGACTGACAGCAGCTGACTACTATTTACACGGAGGACAAATGGCGGTCCCAGCTGTGTTGCCTGTTGTGTTGGTTCTGTTTATTTACCTTCGGGATGCGCAGAGAAGAAATGCGGCAAACAGAAGACGCATTCACCGTCTACTTTGCCTTTCAGTCTTGTCTCAGGTATGTTGATTTATTTAAATATTTTGATGTATTTTTTCTTCAATAGTTGGTGATTTATAACATTAACGTTAGCATTACCGCTAGCTTGACAAGGTAACATTACCGGTCATAGCCTCTGTGGGTAATTTCATCTTCCACTCAAAACGAAGTCCGCAACCAACCTCACTACATTTTGAGGGTTGATTTTAAGGGCAAAATCACACTCCCACTTGCTCCCCTAGGTAATGGGACACCCTACCCCTACACATGAACGCGCAAAATCTAGGGTTAGGGGAAATTTTAGGGTTAGGGGGAGAAATGGGACAGGGCCTAACAAATGATTAGATTTTAGTGGTAATCAGGGTCTTCTTTGGCAGAGGTGTGCTCTCTCAGAGTGCTTTTCTAGTTTCCTATCCAATCTTTTTCTTTGTCATTTTCAAAAAGTGTTCCATGAACAAAAAGTCAATTCAGGAAGTATCTGCATCCACACAAAACCACTGAAAATGACTGAAAACAATGTAGTTCAGATACCAGGCCTGTGTGTGTGGTGTTGTAATGCTCTCAAAAAAAAAAAAAAATGCAGAGAAGACATGGAGCATGTGCATAAAGTTCTGCACAGTAGATCAAAGAGTCTGTAGTGAATATTATTAACTATGGTTGTTTGTTGTAAAGAAAGAGTCACTGAATATTTCGACTCAATATTTTCAATAAGATGAACAGCTGCTGTAGCTGCATAAGCACTGCTCTGTAGTCCACATTGTTGTTGTGATGGGGTGTCTGTTTTCCAGGGTGAAAGGTTAGAGGGGCGGGGATATATGGTCAACCATTTAGAATTATTGTGCTTTGGTCATACAGGTGAAGATGTGAAAACGGCATTTTCACTTTTATCCACTCTGGCACCCAGTTTCAACGACAAAGAACACCAGTTTCGTGTGAACCAAAGGCCAGTCTAATGCAAAATTTTTGGATACGACCAAAACCGTCTTCATACGGACAGTGTAAATGGTGGTGTCAAGTTAGTAGTTTGATTCTTTTCTTGTTTACAAAGTAAAAGCCCAGATTTATCAGTGTGGTTTTTAGTATAAGAAAGGGAAAGGAATGTTTTATTTAGTGGAAATAACCGGAAGTGCATTGCTCACTACAGCGAGATAGCGTTTCGCCAAATTCCTCTAAACAAAATTGTAAATTACAATTTACAGTGAAATATGTAGACACATGAACACTACATTTGGTATCTAAAGATTGCCTGTTTCCGCCCTTCACCAGACATGTTTTAAAACACTCCTGTTAACGCAGTGCCTCTGCATTTATGATTTCACCTTCCTCATTTATGGTAAAACCAAAATACTTCCATATTGCACTTCTTGCTCCTGGCTTATCAGCGAAGGTAGGATTGGCTGCAGCAGTCATTCTCTTCTCCTGTTCCGCTCAGCTGTGTCCTACTTACAATGCAATGTTACATGCTAAGTTAGCCGTGCTGTTACAAGTATCCCTACTTTTCAAACACAGTATAGTACCTTTTTGCTGTGGTACAGGTATTCGTGACAACACTCATCTCCTCACACAGAGACAACACATATTTGTGTTGTAAAAACATTTAAAAAGTGTATTTTGCATGATATGTCCCCTTTAAAAAAAAAAAAAAAGAGGTTATAGAGATTTACTATTCCAGACTCCAGGACCAGTGAGGTCATGGGAACTCTGAGGATTACGTCTATGGTCAAAGATACCAGAGGTCAAAGGTCATGACCAGCAGCTGCCTTCAAACATCAGAACACCGAAGTAGTCAAGTATCTGAATGACATCTTTATTTTATTTGTAAATATCTCAAGGAGGTCTGCAACAGGACATGGGCAACATGTTCATACTGAGCCAAACCCACAGCTTATCTCTGTTAAAAAAAAAAAAAAAAAAAAAAAAAAGAGGCCGGTCAGGACTGTGAAAGCACGGTGCCTATGTGTCTGCTCTACTCAAATAAGAGCCTGCTGCTGTAATCTGCAGCCGTGGCTACCTGGGGTGAGAGCCAGCAGTGCTCAGGCCCCTGGAGAATATCCATCATTCCTCTACACATGATGAGAGGGAAGACCGTCATGACCCAAACTGCTGTAATCCTGTTCATGAAAAAAAAAAAAAAAAAAAAGTCACATGCATTTGAACTCAATTTCTCCTCACAAGAAGCAAATAGTCTACGACAGGAAATTAATTTGGTATAAACTACAACCTCTCTCTTTCAGAGCACCGCAGTGGAATCAATAGGAACAAACTCACAAAGCGCTGAGTGACGAGAGGAAAATTTTGCAACGTGAGACGCTGTTAAATACTGCAGTGATCATTTATGACTTTTGATAAATAAACTCGCACCGATCACCACCTCTGTTGATGTGTCAAAGGTTTACGGACAACAACATAGCATGTGTAAATACAATTATTCTTCTAAATTCTATTTTTATGTGTTTATCCTACACAGCCATAGTCAGTGCTACAAGAGGGAACACATTTGATGCAAACACTCATATTTCCTGTGATGATAGAAAACATCTGCTCTTTGTCGGCTATAATGATCTACTGTTTATTTGACACTCACACAGACAACACTCTGAGACATTATGCAGTATTTTGCAGCATTTGAATACCACTTTGCTTTCTTCGCCTTGCAACTATCATCATGATGCAGAGACAATGTGACAGATGCACAACGAAATCGCGTGACTTCAACATGGATGGAAAAAGGACTGAATAGAGATCCACAGTCAACCTTTAAAGAGTATACATGACTGTTCAATCAATGTCAGATATGATCTTATGTAATAAAGCGACAGTGTAGCTCATACTTTCTGGTTATGCACTATGATTTGTGAATATTAGGTCATTTTATAAGGTTTTTTCCAGAGGCTTCTGTGATGTGTTGGAAATCTGACCCACTTACAGCGATCCTTGGAATAAAATTAAATTAATGCACTGCAGTTTTGCTTGGAATGGTGTAATATCATGACTGCGGCTTACGACAGAGCTGCACAATATATCATTTGAACATTGACATTGAGATGTACGTGTACGCAATTGTCACATGACAGTTCCTGCAATGAAGGAAGCAAATGAAATCAACATGTTCTCAGCTCAACATGTTCAACCTGAGTACCTGACACACACTGCACACAGCCATCCACCAATCACAATCATTCCAAAGCAGACTATACCCCTGCACGTGGAGTGAATCACTAGTAACAATATTGAAAAAGGAGCAAAGAACAAGAGAAAAATTAAGACTTGGTGCCAAAAAGAAAAGCAGTGTCAGCTATTTAGAATTGGTTCATGTCATTAATTTATTTATTATATAATTGGAAAGGAGGAGGATGAAGAAAAGTTATTATAATCCCTGCCCCTTTCTTGAAACATCAACTTACATCAGAGAAGTTGCCGTTAACTATCACAATAAACCGTTTACATAACAGTCAAGAAAATAAAACAAATCCAAATTATAAGTAAAATTATTTAATTCAATGTTTTATAAAGCTTCTTCATACATACAACCTCTTAAAAAAAAAAAAAAAAAAATATATATATATATATATATATATATATATATTTGTATATCTTTTCTTGTCCATTGCCAAAGAATTCTGCATCATGACACCCACAACACAAATATACATTTGATTTACATTAGTAAATACTGTTTAAAATTGATACAAAAAAAATACTATGTTCAAATTTTCAAGCCGAAGTCAGTGTCTCACTCTAAACACAAATGACAATGTCCTTAATTCAACTAACTCTTTTAACTTTAACAATCCTGATTTAATAAACAGTTCATATGTATGTTCCCTGAATTTAACATTGTACATGATTTGTATTACTCTCTTCTGTAATAAAAACAATAACTTTCTGTTACTCGTATATGTGTTGCCCCATACATCTATACAGTAATTTAAGCAGGGTACAATAAGTGAACAATATAAAACTGTCACTGCTTTATAATGCAACAGATATTTTTCACAATTTTTATTTTGTAATTGTTAGTATCAGTGAGAACTGAAATTAGTCAAGTAAAACTAAATATAACATTAATGTAGTAAATAAAATGTGTGACACCATGACTGAATGGTCTGTGCTTGGTATTTTTAGAAAGAAATCACTTGAAATATTAAGTTGATGCAATTTGTTTTATTTTTATGCGATTTTAAGTTTTATATAAAACTGTTCTACCATTCTCCGTTTTTTTTTAAACAGTAGTTTAATATTACTTTTAGTTCAATAAATGTTTCCTTTAAAAAAATAAGATTTTCTAACATTTGTTATTTGACAAAGAAAAAAAAAATCTGTATCTGCTCCAAATATCTGCAGCCTGTATCAGTCATCAGCAAACACTAATTAAAATAAATAAATAAATGGGTATTGGTATTACCCCCAAAAAAATCCATATTAGTCAATCACTAAAACAAACAAAGCTAATTCTATTAATTTCAAGATGACAAGATCTACATGACAAATTACATGTGAAACTAATGAAACTATTCATCTTATCAACAATTTGAGGTCAGATTTCAATCATGATTCAGTGTCAAATCTGCCATGTGAAAATAAAATGTTAATATCATTAAGGTTAAATAAAGAATTGGTCAGAAACATAAAATGCCCTTCTATAATGGTTTAGATGTTTACATTAATCAGTTTAAAATGAGATGCTCTAAATATGTGTAAGATAACTCCAAATGTCTTCACCCCAGGCTAGGTTCCAAAAAACCTGCTCCCCTTTTACACGGTACTTTATATTAAAAACAAATAATGCTGTAAAAATTAATGCATTAACGCTGATCAATGTATCATCATGATTTGATTAAAAAAGGTCAATGCAATTAACTTAAAAAACGACTCTGACCATCTCTGACAACAACATTTGGGTCAATTTGTCCAAGAAGAATTACTGTCATACATACATAAATGGGCCATTGATTTAGTAGTGACAGGCAGCAGAACCAACCCATAAAGATGGAAGACACTAAACAAAACATAGACCCTCTGGATGGAAATACGAGTACGAAAAGAACAAAGATAGGACATTCGATCGACATAAAGTATTATCCACATTCTGCAGAAAGGAGTTTTCTTTTCCAGCTTCCAGCTTAAAATAGCACATTGATACAAATTAAAACATACGTTCTGCTGCACTTCAGTAACACATCACCAATGCAATATAAATTCCACTCTTCTTCTTCTGCAAAAACTAAAAACAAACGATATTTAATTGTGATTAATCAAAATGAATCCACAACAACACTGTGATTAATCTGATTAAAAATGTTAATCATTTGACAGCCCTAAAGGGGGAAAAAAACTACATTATATTGTAATATATATATATATATATATATATGAACCTGTACTTTTTTGTCATTCACTCACAACACACGTGAAACTTGTTCCACATAAAACTGACAACTATTGCTCAACTCCTTTGACAAATCACATCTGCACTGTGAGCCAAGACAAACAATCAAAGGCCATTTCCAATAAAGTCATGACAAACGTCTTCTGCTCCCCTTGTATTTATCCACCAAAGGCCATGTTCCACTCACTCTGGGTGACAGCGCTGTGTCTCGGCCCATGTCCAGCTCTTGTCTACTGGCTGGACACTTAGCTGGGACAGACAATACAGCAAACACTGAGCTGTATTGTTACACTAGGGCTGGTTCAATGACCCCTCTATGCATCGACCAGCACATAACCTTAAACAGTACACTGTCCTCGATTTGCTTTAAGTCAATGGAGGCATTCTAGCACCACAACCCATGTATCTAACCGGTCCTGGTACAAGCTCAGACTTATTATAAATAACACTGCAATTACATGTCAGAACTAAAACTACTGTTACATAACCACTGACTTTAGGTTGTTCTTAGTAGTTTGTATGAGTATTATTATCTTGATGCTTATTTTGACTGTAGAGCAGAGACACTAAAGGGACAAATAGGACAAAGCTTTGCATTATTTGGACACAAAAACACATAGTTTGCTGCGTTTTTAACCATTAAAATCAGGGTGTGTGGAATAAAAGCGCCACAGTGTTGCAGTTTTATGAATGAGTGGGACTGAGTGTTGCTAATAATAATCTAAAATAAACCGCCAAGGGATGGATCGACACTCAACCAGGCGATGGGGTGATTGTTCTGGGCTCCTTGTTCACTCCTCCTCCCTCCACTGTCCACTCCATTGTTTATTGTATGCTCTTAAAAACACGAAAGCGTAACGTTTTACGCACCACCAGTCCCCGGTGCGAGTAAAAAGTGTGATAAACAAGGGATAACCCCAGATGTAAAAAAAAAAAAAAAAAAAAAAAAAGGTACTCACCTCGACTCGGAACGATGTGCAGCCTTTAAGAAACTCCTTTATGTTGCTCAGACACTCGCCGTCGTTCTTGGGTTCTGGGTAAATCTACAAGACGAAAACACTGGTTAGAGGAACACACCTCCAGGTCACTTTCCCTGAAGCTTTCACACTGTTCTAAGTCTATTCATCAGCCCGATAAAAGTATCTTGTTTCTCGATGTACATTCTCCTGTTCCCCCCCCTCTGCACTGGGCCTGGTGCTCCAGGACGCACTAAGACAAATCCCGCAGCGGGGAAGTGGAAGAGGCTGTAGTATTGGGCTGAGGGAAATGACGTTGACAAATAGGGTTCCCCCATCAATGCAGCTGCAGCCTATAGATGCACTGCTTTTTGGATGACTTATTTACAGGGTTAAAGGCCACTAGGGGGGGTGTTAAATTAAGGTGCAGTCATTTTATTTAATTGTTATTAGATTATCATTCTGAGAATAAATCAGGATTATTGAGGAGTCGGGGGGCGGGGGCGGGGGGGGGGGTCGCAATTCTGAAAAATAAGACAGAATTTAGAGATTAAAGTTGGAATTTTGATATATATAGATATAGATGACCCTTTATGTGTTGGTTTAGTAGGTGGCATTATTGTAGGTTAGGCCTAACCCATAAATTATTATTATTGTTATTATTATTATTATTATTATTATTATTATTATTATTATTATTATTATTATTATTATTATTATTATTATTATTATTATTATTATTATAAATATATATTGTTTTTAAGTGCAGTTCATCATGTTTCCATGGTGATCAAATATCACCCATTTGGATCTTCAGAGGCTCTGTACTGAATATGGAAACACCCTCATCTTTGATGATATACATATATATATATATATATATATATATATATATATATATATATATATATATATATATAGAGAGAGAGAGAGAGAGAGAGAGAGAGAGAGAGAGAGAGAGAGAGAGAGAGAGAGAGAGAGAGAGAGAGATAGATAGATAGATAGATAGATAGATAGATAGATAGATAGATAGATAGATAGATAGATAGATAGATAGATAGATAGATAGATAGATAGATAGATAGATAGATAGATAGATAGATAGATAGATAGATAGATAGATAGATAGATAGATAGATAGATAGATAGATAGATAGATAGATAGATAGATAGATAGATAGATAGATAGATAGATAGATAGCCTGTATTGTCATTATACAAAAAATATGTGCAATGAGATTCAAGCATCTCCTTCAGTGTAACATATTTAAAAGAGAAAATAAAAACATCAAAATAAATAAATAAATAAGTGACAATTCTGATAAATAAATCAGAATTTCTTGCTCTTGGGGTAAAAGACAACATGGCGGTGATGATGGACAGTCTCCAGTCCCTCAGAAAAGAGTCTGACTTCTGTGATTAAAGTCAGAAATCACTTTTTTTTTTTCTAAAAATGACCATAATAATAATAAAAAAATCTTTTTTTAGATCTTAATGTTTTATTTTCCCCAATGGCCCTACTCTTCTCCCATACAGAATGGAAAAGACAAAATGCAGATAAAACACTTCTGTTGAAAAAATTTGATGGAAAACTGTCCTCTCACTAACCATAATTTCTGTTAAATAAACTGTGGTTAGTCAGAGATAATAAGATAGATGTCGATTGTGCATCAGATTGTGCTTAGTTCGCAGTGATTCAGGAAAAAATCTTAATTGACTCATTTTTTTATTTCATGATGTATTTATTTTATCTATTTCAGATGGACAGCACTTTAGGAGTGTTCTTGTTTTTTAAATGTGCTATACAAATAAAGTGGATTGGACACATATGTGACATCCTTCTCCAAACTGTCTTATTCCTCCAGGAATTCAACAGGACTGATTCCTTCATACAGTCACATTTCATTATATCAACTTTTGAATTAGTTTAGATTTTTTTTATGGACTAACTATTGAGATTATTATTATTATTATTATTATTATTATTATTATTATTATTATTATTATTATTATTATTATTATTATTATTATTATTATTATTATTATTATCATTATCATTATCATTATCATTATTATTATTATTATTATTATTATTATTATTATTATTATTATTATTATTATTATTATTATTACATTTCATGCAACCACTTCCGCACTATTTTTACACCATTCACTTTTCAGGTCACAGTTATCTGATGCTGTAACATCTAGGGCATTATGTTGCTGCACACTGTGCAATACATGGATTTGTGTGTTATCCTATATATTTTTATCTATTATTAATGAGTTTTATATTGTATTTTCAAACAGATGCACATTGGGGGTATGGTTTATTGTGTGGGTTTTTATGTTACACATATTCATTTTACATATATAACACTGTGCAAAACCCCCATGACTAAGTGGTTCAGAAAATGGATGGATAGATAAAAGGGCCATAGAAACATTTTAGACCACCTTCAGTTTAGCTGTTTATGCGGATTTGAAATGAATATATACATTTATTTCTCATTCTATTAAAAGACACACACATACATAACAGAACTAAATGGGTTCTAAAGATGAACATGACTATTTAGTGTGACCCCTGATCCCATGAGAAGCAGCACAGACAGAAACATCTGAAATATTGAATGAAGCCTGGTAATAAAAATAAATAAATTTGGAAACATATTAAATAAACCTCATATATTCTCAACATCAGGGTAAACCTTTAGGACATGTTAAATGCAAAAGGAGGTCCCACTAAATACTACTACTTCGGTTTTTAGTCGCTGTTTTGTCTTCTTTCTGTATATACCTCATAGATATTCAGATTATATCTTAACTAGTGCACTGACCCATGGGGACCCACAGGTTCTAGATCCTGGACTTCATCATTGTAAATACTGAGGGTGGGATCCAAAAAGGGGGGTGGGGGGGGGGGGCAATTTCTTAAATCTACATCCCAATACTGAGGGGCAGTATCCCTGTCCACTGGTACAGATATTTGTTGTGTATTCACACATTTATCCAGCAGTCATCACCAAATTCTTCATGTGATTCTGGGCATAGTAATGTTATTATAAGGCTATTGTAGTCCAAAATCATTAATATCTCCAAAAATATTGTTCCTATCAACTTCTAATTTTCTAACTTTCTTCTTTGACCAGAAATACATCAGCAAGTTATCTGCAGCAGTCAGCTCTTTCCAGATTGTGTCAAAAAATGCCTGAGACACACACACACACACACACACACACACACAGTCCACTTTCCTTTTATAATAGAGATAGAGACCAGGAAATGCATATGTGTGGTCATTTGTAGTTAACCAATATATATATATATATATATATATATATATATATATATACATATATATATATATACATATATATATATACATAGGGGATTTCCACTTCTCGTCATGTCATAGAGTGCCTCCCTTTTGACGGTGCTAATGCTAACTACTGCTAACTACAGTAACATTAGTCTCCTCCAGACACAGCAAGAAACCAACAATGCCTGAGTGTTGTTGTACAGTCGGATGCAATCAAAAATGTAATCCTGCTAAGGGAATAGCCTTGTATTGTATTGTATCCCAAAAGAAACAACACTGAGAAACAAGTGAGTGCCTGTAATTAACAGACAAAACGCTGATGACATGCAGCTTTGCAGTCTTCATTTTGGATCAGGTCAGTTGCACTCCTGAAAGTAATTAAATGAGTTCTCTGCAAATATAGTTTGGCATTGGAGTAAAATGTATAAATTTTCTGTTATCAAAGAAATCCAGCAGATTTGTGTGCACTAGTAAACATTAGCATTAGCCTGATCCAGTCTAGTCAGTAGTGAAAGGAACCCTGGAACTGCTGTGAAAACTGCAGCACACTGAGTGAACAAACAACTACTGACATGTGAAAAAATACCTGTGGATTGTACGTAAAAAGTACTAAAAAATACATTTTCAAAAGTACTTCTTTGTTGAAATGGAAAACCTATTTAGCATAGATGTCTTTAAAGTGTAATACTGTGAACACTGAGGTTAAACTAGGGCTAAATTTGTAAAAAATAAAAAACAAAAAAACAAAACAAACAAAAAGAAAAAACTAAACTAAAACGGAACAAATATTTGACTAAACACAGATACATCAGAACTGGGTTAGGGTTATGCAACACTTACACTTGGAGACAATCAAATTTTCACTAAAAGATAATATAAAAATATATTATTTGATTTAGCAGTTCTTTATAGATTACTTTGATATTAAATAAGAAGACAGATACCCCCCCCCCTTCCTTCGGTGGGTATATAATACATGTGAATGCAGGTGTAATGTTTGTGTTCTTTTTTAAATTGTCATTATTCTAATTTCAATTAAAAGAGTTTGAAAAACATGTAAATGGTTCTTTGAGCTTCAAGATAAAAAAAAAAACTCTCAATCTGATACTAAATCCCCCTTGAACTAAAAACAGACTTTTATTATAAATGTGTGAAAAGCTGACATTTGAAATATTCTTTAACCATTTAACTGATACATCTGATTTCTAAAACAAACATAAAGATAAAGAGCATAAATACTGAATTGGAAAAAGGTCATGTGATCTGATGAGCCCAGATTGATCCTGTTTCCAAGTGATGGGCTCATCAGGGTAAGAGGGTGAATTGATTACCCATGATGCCTAGTGCTAGCAGTACAAGCTGTGATGGTAGTGTTATGGTCTGGGGTTGATTCAGTTGGTCAGGTCTGGTTTTTATAAACATTATGAGTCCACAAAATATTAGAAATCAATGTTATGTCACTGTATAAACTTACCAAAATAGTGTCATGGTGAATGAGTGTTATAATAAAAGTTAAAGATAGTCCAACAAAACATAAAAGTACAGAACTTTTTTTTTTTCTAGAATGTGTTAATGTTAGTAAAACAGAGAGAATGACCATTTTATTACACAGTCTTTTCTTTGACTTTTCATATATAATTCCGTTTTATATCAATATTCCCTTACTATTGTTTATTAAGACTATGAACTCCAAACTTTTACTCATAGTTAGTATTTCCACACTGTGGTATTAGTACTCATACTGAGAAACAAGCTGACATGAAAGTTATGAGTACAGATATAGCTAATTTCATAGTAATATATCAGCCTATTATGGTATAATCACCACATTAAAAAAAAAAAAAAACTGGGCACAGGGTTGGTGTAATAAACAAATTACACATTAAGGTTAAGAATGAACTGATGAAAGTTTACTGATGAATAATCTAAGTTTTTTCATTGTTAATAAATCTCTTACTTTATTGGGGGATTTTTTGTTTGTTTGTTTGTTTGTTTGTTTTTAACTGATTGATAATTTGATCCAAAAAAAACATCAATGTTGAACAAGTGTTTCCTCATATCCAAATGTAATGTCCTTAAAAGTCATGTTTGGTCCATAATTTAAAGATATTGATTGACCAGATTAACCAGAAATTATGTACATTTAAGAGACGTCAATCTGAAAATGTAGAAAATTAAATAACTGACAAAGAATCACTCAAATTGATCACTGATTTTCAAAATATTGACGGCTCTAATCTGGTTCAAAATCTAAAGCATTGTCTCATCAGTAGCACGTCAGACCTTTTCACTTCATAAACATATCAATCCACAATATAGAAAATGGACTGTGACTAATGTGTAAATTGGTAATGATTTAAATGTGATCTAATATAATGATAGTGTATCTGTGTATCACACTGTATCTTCACCCAATCCCTTAAACATCTGCAAACATATATATTGTCAGTTTTTCTTACCTGATGCATGTGTGCACACTTTTCAATCTTGTTAAAATTATTTATGAGCATATATTGCACATATGACAGAGTAACATAAGGATGAATAAAAATAAACAAATAAAACGGAGAGAAAAACATTTAGACAGGTTGAAATTGAGCTGATGTTACATGACAGGCTTCAACAGGAGAAACAAGGAATGAAATCCCTGAGGCAAAGAAAGCTGTAGTTATGAAAAAACAATAAACTATCATACTGGTTATTCATCTGGTGAGAATCATGGCAGAGTGAGAGAAACTTAAATCAGATGAGGGCCACATTTGGGGCAAATATGATGAGATGTTGTGTGGCAGGGAACACCTTTTTTAGTATTATATAATAACAACCATGGTCTGGAAATGATAGAGACACAAGAAATACACACCAACAACTGGAGAGACTTTTAAAGTTTTGATTTGCTTATGTGTTTTATCAATGTTTTGTTTTGTTTTTTTTTTCCTTTTCACACCTACACTTTTCTACTGCTCCCTGCTGTAATGCTTTTAATGTTTTATGTAAAACACTTTCAATTGTTTTGTATGTGAAATGTGCTACATAAATAAACCTACCCTGCTTTGCCCTACCATGTTTTTTTAAATGTCAAAAGTTGAGGTAAAATCATTAAATTAACCATTGAAATAAGGTGCTGCATCTTAATGCAAATGATGTTTAGCAATATAATAAGTTTTTATGCCACATGGATCCGTATTTGAAAGTGTGGTTGGGGGGAGGGTGGGGAAGGTTGTGATCCTTTTTTTTTTTCTGTCATTTTGTGAAGCTGTCCTTTCATCAACATTAAAAGCTCCTATGAAAAGGAATTTGATTATGTCACACAAGTTATGCAGCTGTAAACAATTCTAAGGGGGAAATGGAGCAACATGAGCTGCCATTTGACAGGCAAATGTCTAATGTTTGCAGGCACACAGGCAGCCATGAACACAGGGAGCTTCTTTCCACAAACATTGCCTCCTTTAGGCAGATGTCTAAAGGAGCTGACGCTATAGGTTGACAAGACACAAACACTGCACTGTTTCTTTAAATGGGGAGAGGGTCCATCTATGTCTGTGCGCCTTTGCAGTCAATGGCGGCCCACTCTTATGGTCTGTGTACAGATAACCAGTCATCCCTGACTGATCAAACTGTGGATCCTAATGCACTGACATACAACGACATCACCCTGGATTAAAGAGGACTTTACATCAGGAGCATCAAACGATAAAGCAGATTTGTTTAGTGTTAAAAACCTGTATTAAAACATGACACGACATCCTCATTGCAAACACCACAACGCCTTCACTACAGTGCGTTTTCATGATAATAATGATTGTTATTATTATTACTATTTGTATCTGAGTATTGGTTTTTACTGTGGTGTTGCCTGTTTTAGATCACATCCATCCACAGAGGAAGCAGCGGCCTCCTTTTTTTTTTCACGCTGTCACACGTATATGTACAGACATATAGGGCTGTTTTCCACACAATAACCCGGGCTGTCGTGACCTACAAAAGAAATCGCCTCATGGACCAGTGGGCAGAAAAAGAAGCCAGACAACAAACCGCGTCGGTTTACGGATCTGGGCAGCACACAGACACGCCGACGGGGCGGGCGGGTACATGCGGAGGGGAGCGGGGTGGGGGGGTGGGGGGGTGTATATTGCCCTTACTTTCTCCGTGGACCCCGGGCTGAGCCGCTCCAGCAGTTTACACAACACCACCCCATCTTTTAGGGAGCTCTGCAGAAATGCTTCAGGATCCGAGATGGTCTTCTTAGGCGATTCCAACACCCCCAACGTAATCAACCATGTAACCGTCTGTTCCGCCGAATTCATGTCCAGTCACAACAGATCCTATTCAACAAAGCGGCTGTTTGGGTATGTGAACAGCTTTGTCCCCGGTTACGCTGTCATCTGTGCGTTACGACAGAAACATGGTAAATCCAAAATGATGCATAAGATATGGTGAAGAGAAAGAAGAGGCTGCAGGGTGAAAAAACCTCCCACCTCCTCCACTGGATGCTGGTGGAAATTCAGCAGGTCTGGTTTCCTCCCTTGAATGGTGTGTGTGTGTGTGTGTCCCCCCCCCTCTAACCTGGCAAACTGTCAAGTGCTGTTCACTGTGATGCGTTCAGGCAGTGGACTGCATACATGCGCATCGCAGCCGCCAGCCACTCATCCATTGGATGACATCACACAACAGGGACAAGCCAGTCCAACCAGTTGTGAGGACACTTCACTATGACATGAATAGACTTTCTCTGCGTGGCTTTGCATACCCTGTGCTTTTATCCCTTTATTATAGACACGCCACAGGCTATCTGCTGTTATCTGCTGTAAGCTGTGGTGTTTTCAACAGGCCTCAAAGGACAACAAGGCAGATGGATTCATACTTATTACACTACATCTAAATTCATTTGACCCATAAAGACCCACCCAGCCAGTTATGTCCATGTGGGCCCCAGAAGGGTCACATTTGGGCTGTATATAAGGGTCCCATGTGGGTTTGTCCACAGTTTCCATGGTGTTTGCCTATATTAGAATCAGATATCTGAATATCATGTATTATTTTTTTGTACACTATTTGTCCTATGGTATTTATCTTTCATGTTAATTACACTACTTAAATTCTATGATTTACAAGTTTTATCCTTTCTGTATATTTTTTGAATCCTGTATATTTTGTAGTGTACATAGCATATAGTCTTTTTTCTTTTTCTCAATATCTGTGTTTGTTTACATATATTATTATTTATCTATGTTTCTTCTCTTTGCTGTCCCTCTATTGCTCTATATCGCTGACTACTGTAACATGTGAATTTCCCCATTGTGGAATCAATAAAGTCTATCTTATCTTATCTTATCTTATCTTATCTTATCTTATCTTATCTTATCTTATCTTATCTTATCTTATCTTATCTTATCTTATCTTATCTTATCTTATCTTATGTGTTTGGTTTGCAATCCTTTTTTATTTTGTAATGCAAATAACTGCATTTTACTGGAAGCAATTTTCTTGTATTTGGTTCAATGACAGTCCAGATATTCTGATGTGCATAGGCGAGCACAGATGGATGCTAGGTGGTGCTAGAGCACTGACCCTTTATCAATGAAAGTGCCCTTTTGAAACTTCAGTTGCTGTTTTTTTTGTTTGTTTATCTAATGATGATGATGATGATGATGATGATTACCTCCGCCAAGGAGTTTTTTTTGTCTGTCTGTTTGTCTGTCTGATAGTTAACATGATAACTCAAAAAGTTATTGACAGATCTTGATGAAAATTTCATGACATGTTGGGGGTGTCACAAGGAATAAATGATTACATTTTGGTGATGATCCGGAAGAGCTCCTTGATTTTGGATCACTTTGAAATGTATTCACCGATAGGGGTGAATAATCATGCAGTTATTTATAAAACCTCAAATTAAAGTTGAGGTTTATTATATCAGAAATAGAGAAAACTGAAGAAAAATTGACTTTTTCAGCAAAGATATTATTAACTGAGCATAAAAACAAGTGTTTATTGATCCAGCTCCGTAGGGTTTACTGTGGAAACCATGTTGTAGAAGATTATGGTGTTTCCATATTCACTACAGAGCTTCTGAACGTCCAATTGGGTCAAATCTGATGACCATGAAAATATGAATAATTGTATTTTACACCAATTATTTACAAAGATTGATAGGATTAGGGAATAAACCGGTATTAAAGAGTTACATAATGATTTGGATCACTGGTGAATGTTTGGGTCTTTATGGGTTATATTCTGTATTTTGCTTTTTTATTTTCAGTTAAAACTATTTGACTGATCATGTGCTTAAAGTACGATGCTGATGTTATGTTTGAGGGTTATTATATCAAAACCAGAGAAAACTGAAGAAAAAGTGACTTTTTTCATTAAAATATATGATTAAATGAACATAAACTGTGCCTCCATCCACTGTCATTGATCCAACTCTGGGGGTTTTACTGGTGAATCAGTGTTGCAGAAGATGATGGTATTTCCATGTTCACTACAGAGCCTCTGAATGTCCAAATGGGTCATATCTGATCACCATGAGAAGAAGACAAACTGCATTTTACACCGATTATTTACATGGATTGATAGGATTAGTAGATGAGCAGTTTAAATTAGGAGATACCTTTGGTCACTGGTGGCTGTTTGGGTCTTTATGAATTAAAGACATTATGTACTACCCCCACCCTTTTATTATATAGGCTCTAACACAGATATTGCCATTATTACGTTAAATAACTACACGCATTTCCATCTTGTAATTTTTTTTCTACATATATTGCACAATCCTTCTGCCAGTGAAAGTAACAAAAAGATTAAAAATTACAAAAGTGTTAAAAAAAAATTTGGAGTAAAATGGAGCAAACACATTTAAATTGGTTCAAATGGAGGACACCTTTAGGGAGCAATGTAGCTGTTCGGAAACAACAATTATGTGTATAATGTTTCATTGCTATGACACTGGTTTTGCATATCTTATGCTTTCATCCCTTTATTATACACACACCATAGGCTATCTACTGTTATGTGCTATAAGATGTGGTGTTTTCAATAGGCCTCGAAGTAGAAAATGGAGAGAAAGTCAGATAGATGAATCCTTATTCTACTATATCTGACATTATGTAGTACAATTTTCCAGAAGAAAGTGGATAATTTTGTTCAGACAGATGTTTTACCATTTCTTTTTTAATATATATGGTCAAATGTCACACAGGGAATATTAGACAAAACCTGTATCCTATTATAGTTTGTCAGGGTTATATTTAGAGAAGACTTAGTGTAGACGTGGGGAGTTTGTGGAGTTTCCCCCCAAAATGCACATTTACAAATCACCATGTGTGTACAATATTATTAAAAATAAATATAATAATCATAGCAGGTATTAAAGAAACAACACCCAAAAATCTTAAAGAAGTCCACTGGCATCCATCTATATCCATAGCCATATGATTTTACATGAGTAAAATCATATGGTTTTGGTGCTCTTCATAGTGACTTTTATATTAATTTGGCCTAAACACTTCTAAGAGTAACTCAAGGGATGGATAACAGGGATGACAGTCCAATAAATAAGGTGATTTATATGACATTTACAATACAAATTATTTAAAATGTTACATATCTTCACAATGAGGGTTACACCACAAACCAGACTAGTCACACGTAAAATAAAAAAATAAATAAATAAATAAATAAATAAATAAATAAATAAATAAATAAATAAATAAAGTAAATAACCAGATGCCAGCAGATGTCCCCTTTTTGTATTGTATCTTATCATCCATGTTGTTTATACTTGTTAGCTTGTCTGCATATGTAGTGAAACACTGTGAGTATTTATGGACAGAGACAAAGACATCCTCATCTAAAAGCAGTCTGGAGGACGTACATGAGGAGCAGAACATGCAAATGACAGCACAAAGAGGACAGTGACAAGGGCCAGACAGCTGGACTATCAAGAGTTACAGCAGTTCAGTGTCCGATCTTTATCCAGAAGCTATTACTGACAAAGGCTCTGTTCTGTTGAAGCCATCATATCATCCATTCATTTTATGAACCTGCTTCATCTTCACTAGGGTCACAGGGGTCACTGGAGCCTATATCCTAATTACCTATGGACAAAGGTGGGTACACCCTGGACATGTCACCAGTTCATCACAGGGCCAGATGTAGAGATAAAAAAAAAAAATCACTCTCATATTCACACCTTTGGACAATTTAGAATGACTGGTTAACCTATCAGTGCATGTCTTTGGATGGTGGGAGGAAACTGGATTACTCGCAGAGAATTCCATACAGAAAGGTCCAACTCATCAATTGGTGTTGTCCACAAAGTGCTGTCCACTGAACCATCATGTTAGCAGCACCATACCGTACCGTACCGTACCATACCATACCATACCATACCATACCATACCATACCATACCATACCATACCATACCATACCATACCATACCATACCATACCATACCATACCATACCACAGGGGTCTGCAAGGTCGGTTCTAGAGAGCCACTATCCTGCATGTTTTAGATGTATCCCTCCTCCAACACACCTGATTCAAATGATCAGCCTGTCATGTAGCTCTGTAAAAGAATGATAATAACCATCAGGTATACATCTAAAACATGCAGGATAGCAGCTCTCTAGGACAGGAGTTGCAGACCCCTGCCATCCCATATCATACAATGACACACACAAAGTGGTTTTGTGATAGTGGAGTGTCACTTCATAAAACAGCCACAGGATGGCGCACTCTGCACATTTTATCTGCTGATCTGCTCTCCTATTCTTCCTGTTGAATGGGGAAGGGTTGTCAGAGTCATATGACACCTTGAGGTGGCCTACATTTACATTTACACAAACTGAGCTAGGTTAGTAAGGAGAAATACACCTTCCACTGACAGCAACATAGCCTGTGGTAAAAACTGCTTGACCTGCTTTCATCTAAACATTTTCAGTCTATTTGCCAGCATTGAAGAATGTTCCTAATGCTTTATAATAAATAATACTAATTAGAATTAAAACTGCAAGCAGTCTCAAAGGCCTTTGTCGTCCCTCGCGACCACCTCCCCTGGCGACCGCCTCCCCACGCGACGTCCGAGTCAAATTTGAGCCAAATCCGTGTTCGTATGTCCGATCTACTGCCATTTTACTAACAGTGTATTTGGCTATAGTGTGAAATGTGTGAAATGACCATTTCTATTGACAAACGGGTGTAGACCGGAGAGAGCCTGCCCCCTAGCTCATGGGTCCCTCATAATACACTATATATATATATATATATATATATATATATATATATATATATATATATATATATATATATATATATATATATATATATATATATATATATATATGCTCATGAAGTATATAACTTAAATATTTTGAATTACTAAAATGTAAAATTCCAGTGGGTTCTCATTTTCTTTTCTATGGGGCGCTATAGTACAAAATCAGAATGTCTTTAGCTAAATGGGAGATAGACGTCTGTGTCAAATTTCAGCCAAATCGGTGTTCGTATGTCTGAGCTGAAGCAATTTATGTAGTGGTAATTTTTCCCAAAAACGTAGCAAATTTTGCGACAGTGTAGCACAAAAACGATGCAACTTTTCAAAATAAATTGGATAACTTTTGATGTTCCACTTGTCTACATTGCGTTCACCGATTTTGAGCTCATTTGGCCCAACGGCCAAGGAGGAGATAGATAAATTCCAATGACAGCAAAAACGACGACTCAAAAATTTTTTAAATTTCAATCCAAGATGGCGGACTTCCTGTTGGTTTATGGGCGTGGTCACCATTAGGTTTTTTGTTCATCATTATATGACATACACGTGTACTGATTTTCATAGCTCTAACTTCACTAGGGCGTGATCTGGCCTGATACAAACTATTTCACCTTTTCTAGGGGGCGCTGTAGACACATTTCTTTACTGACTTTTATGAAACCTGTAAATACTTGCAAAATTTGGTGAGTTTTCATGCATGTTCAGGGGGTCAAATTAGAGCTCAAAGAGCTGAATCAGAACGAACTGCAAGCAGTATCAATAGGCCTTGCACCGGACGTGGTACGCAGCGAAGGCCTAATAATTTGAGTCTGATGTTTATTTCCTAAAAAAAGTGTCCACATTCATTTAACAATCCTAAGAAAATAATTTAAAAAATCTTTGAGGTCTAGATGCATGATGTTTTCTATTTTGTAAATATGTTTGACACCTTCATCTAATGGCAGTTAAAGATTTGATCACGACTGGCTCAAAAATATTTATTCTGGCACAAATCCTGCTTGTGCATGAATGCCCTGAGCTGTGATTTTTGATGAGCTTCGTGCTTCGGCAGATGAATGTTAAAATCCCCTGGCAATATCTGCCTCTGAACACATCATTGGAATGGAGGAACATGAAACATACATATACTGTAATTGACGATAATATGATGTCACAGGAAATTTTAATATATGTTTTGGGAGCTGCTTTTGTGACTGTGCTTCCTTCTGTACCTGGAGGAATCTGGATTAGATACATGATTTCCATGACGACCAAAGGAAGCTGCAGCAATAGGCAATGTAGCTCAGTGAGTCCAACTGTTTCTCCATGTCATCCTTCTTGTTTTGTGATCAGTGTGTCATAGAAAGGAAGTGTGAGTTTGTGTTGTCAGGAAGGCTGTCTCCTGAGGCTAACTGTGTCTTAAACAGACAGCGTCAGGGGATGTTGTTGCGCCTTTGAGGTCCTGTCGCCATGGGTTTGTAACTAAGGGTGCTTCTGTGTAACTGTGGTGACTGGCCCCAGGCATTCTACCTTTCCTTGATCACCTCTGTACCTTCCACTGAAAGATACAGACGTGTTCTTTTGTCTTTAAGTTTAAAAGAAAGATGTTAAAAAGAATGAAATATTGTAGTTCCACGACCACATGCCATGAGTCGGTTTAGTCTAAAGCAGGGGTGTCCAAATCCAGTCCTCGAGGGCCTACATGTTTTAGATATTTCCATCTTCCACATGATTCAGTTGAACCCTTTAACTTCTGAAACTTTAGCAGTTCCACGGTAAAAATAATGAAAATAAGCAACAAAATGAACAAAAATGGCAAAAGTCATTAATAAAGTGAAACAAAAATGAATAATAAACTGACAAAATAATTAGTAAGATGAAGAAAGTCAGACACAAATGGAGCAAAATTAAGGAAAAAATAAAGTAAAATGTAGAAAAATAAACAATGAGCAACAAAATGAACAAAAAATTTGAGTCTTACTTTGTTCATATTACAAATATTTTTGTCAGTTTATTCATTTTTGCTCATTTTATTGACGACTTTGGCCATTTTTGTTCATTTCGTTGCTTATTTTCATTATTTTTACTGTTGAACGGCTAAAGTTTCAAGTGTTAAAGGGTTAAACTGAATAATGTGGAAGAGGGAAATATCTAAAACATGTAGGACACCAGCCCTTCGGACACCGAAGGGCTGGTTGCTTTGGACACCCCTGGTCCAAAGCAACTGATGTCACAATGTTAAAATGAAATATATATATGTCACTCCCAAGTGACCAGTGACCCCCAAGCTGGGAGAATGGCTCCAGCAGATACCAGGAACAACATCACAGATCTCTGTACAAAAGAGCGCATTGCTAGGAACAGCTAAGATCCTGCACAGAACCCTCAGGCTCCCAGACCTCTGGTAGAGGACCCGAGTCTGAAGGAGACACCGCCCATGTGGGGCGAGAGGAACATTTTTATATGAAATATAATATAATATAATATAATATATATATATAAAATGTATTCTTCATTTACCGCAATGTAAGATTTCAAAGTGATCCAGAATCCATTATCTCTTCTGGATCATCACCATAATCTAATCATTTGTTCCTTGTGACACCCCCAACATGTCATGAAATGTTCATCAAGATCCGTCCATAACTTTTTGAGTTATCTAGCTAACTATCAGACAGACAGACAGACAGACAATCTCCTTAGTGGACCTCTCTTCATTCAGAGGGGGGGGGTGCCTTGGCGGAGGTTTGCGCTCTCAGTTAATTCTAGTTTTCTAGTTAATTCATGTATTTATTATTACTAATAATAATTTTAGAACAGTAGATGGTTTTGGTCACCAGTTTTTAGGTCTTTATGGGTTAACCTACATTACTGTCATCTACACTCTAAAAATCTATCACACCAAAAAAATTCATTCATTTTATTCAGGGGCTGTGGCTCAGTTGGTAAAGCAGGTTGTCCAATGACTGAAGGGACAGCGGTTCCTGTCCTTGCTCTGGTTGTCTACATGTTAAAGCATCCTTAGACAAAGACACTGAACCCTGCCTTAGTCTACCAGTAGGACTGACAGAACCTTAGAATTATAAGTTAATAAGTATTATATAGTTAACGAGTAATGTTTTAATTTAAGTAGACTTTAATAAGCATCTATATTTTAAATTATGGAAATTTTTTATTTTTTTTTAAGTTCATCAACTTAAAATTGAGGCAATCGATTGCCTTACATTTTTGGAGATCTGCTCATGTATTCGGGTTTACAGTGATAATAAAACAACACATGAGAGTCATATTGAGAGCAGTGGTGTAATCTAATTTCCCTCTCTAAATATTACACATTGAACCTTCAACTGTAAGAAAACATGAATCCAGACAGAATGGGTGTGACTGTTCTTGAACTCCAACCAAAACTACTGAAATATAATATTCATAATATATCAAATATTGCATTGAGAGTTTGCACAGATTTTTTATTTTTTTTTTATAAGAGTTGACGTAGATGATGATGAAAATCACTGTTCCTCATTGTGCATCATCAGTTAATAACACACATTGATTTGAGGAGACAGTGCTGGTGTAATGATTTAAACTACCCCTCATTTCAAATTACCCCCCCGGTAATATGAAATGGATTTCAGATTAACCCCGGGGGTATAGTTTGAGCCTGATTCTATTTTACCCCCTCACTGTTCACATTACCCCCTTATTACCCAGCTGCCTCTGCCAAAACCTCAAAAGTAGAGCAATGGTAAAGGTCATCATGTTACACCTCCTTACCAGTCGCATTTTATTAGAATTTGTATTATTTGAATTTGTGATAAATATCAGAGTGACTAATTCACATGAATATTTGAAAGAACTGGCTGCTGACGTTGCATAATAATAAAAAATCTAATATACAAGTATGTTGTAGCCTAAATTATTTTTCAAAAAGTATTTCCTACTCAAGAAACAGAAAAATATATTAATAGTTTAATTTAAAAAAATAAAAATAATAAAAAAAAAAAAAGAATCGCTAAGTAATTTGAGGGGGAAATCTGAAATCAAGGGGGTATTTTAAAATCACTTTCAGGTTACCCCTGGGTGTAAATTAAGATTAATTTAAAATTAATGTGAAGGGAAGTTAAATTCAAATTACTGGGGGGTAAAGTGAAAGGGGGGTAGTGTGATGTCTTTACACTGGTGTGGATCATCCATGGAGCCTCTGTGTGTCGTGATGTCCCTGTGTGTGTGTGTGTGTGTGTGTGTGTGTGTGTCATCGGTGACGTTCCTGACCCGCCTACATCACCCACTGCCTCCCTCAGTGAGACAGAGACTTTCCTCCAGTCAGTCTTGCAGGGACACCGCATCCGCTCTTCTAACTGCGGGTCACTGGGATGGACACCGGAGGACAGCTCTGACCATCCAGGAACCATGCCTACTGTCCTCGGTGGCAAAGGGAAACTTTCCGTGGTCTGTTTTCTGCTCCGATGCGCTTATTCTCAGGTGAGTGGACAATTTTACCGAAATAATAATAAGCTTTATTTGTTATTTTACAAGAAAAATATGCAACTTAAATGACTCAGTTTGATTATTTTTTCCCATGAACAAGGGTATTATGTATTTTTATTTACATCATATTCACATTCATACATACAAATCCACTAATTTCTGCGAGGAGGCTCATTTTAATTTAGTTTAATTTGACTTTAATTGCAAAATTAGATGACTCCGTTTGTTTTTTTCTACACAAAGGTAGTAGGTCTTTTTATGTACATCATATTCACATTCACACATACAAATCCACTTTTTTTTATTATTATTATTATTATTATTTTTACTTTAATTTCAAAATATTGCATATTCTGTGGTGACCTGAACAGAAAATAACTTCAGTAATTGCTGATACTCTAAGAATGTAACAGGTGGTGAGTAGTGTAGCTACATGCAGCTTGATGCAGGTGTTATGATGGGTTGTGGTTTGTTTGGCCCCAGGAGAGTTCATTCATCTGGGTATTGCACCAGAGTTGTGATGTGTGGGTACGAAACACACTCTACATGCTACACTAATAAGCTTGTAAGTGTAAACTGAAGAAGCAAGGTTGACTTTTTTTTCCTACGCATGGCTACGGGGAGGTAAAATAATGTCTATGTATGTTTGTGTTTTTCATTGGAAGCCTTGTGACAGTGATAATTACCCAGCATTCACACTCACTGTTTGCCATCCTCAGCCACTCACACACTGGACATAATGAGTCATACATACAAGGACACACTACTATACACTTTCACATGCACTTACTGCATCACATACACTTTGGCTACTGTTACACAGACCCTAAGATGCACAGAAATAAGATGCAAATCACTAAAATAAAAGCGAATACAATATTTCAGGAGGATGCTAAAGATAGAAAGATGCCTGAGCATAAATATAGCAGATAACCACGCTTCATCACCGCTAAAGGAAGTCACACTTCTTGTGCTCTATTGATCTTGACTTCATAACCAAACTCAAAGGGAAACTCATCCTCATATAAACAGAAAGTGCACATTTAAACACAGCACTAGTTCTGGGGTAGATTAATTGTTCTCTAATGTTAATGCTAAGTCAGTATTATTCTTGAATTTATGATACTGAGGTGAAGTGAGGTGTGAAAAAACAGACACAGTGTGTGTGTGTGTGTGTGTGTGTGTGGGGGGGGGGGGTTGAAGGGGGAACACGGTTGCCTTATGTGGACTGAAACAGAAATTTGCCTCTTGTATCAGAACCAGCATCTGTCTGATCATCTGCAGATGTAATTTCTTAGATATGAGTCACTGACTATCATTGACGTCTTCCACATTCTCACAGTTAGTGTGAGCGTGCAACTCTAGTTGTGTTTATGTGGCCAGCAAAAGAGCGGGAAGCAGAGTACAGTGGGTAATTTTTTTTTCAATGTGTGCATACTGTACATTTGTCTTTAGTGACAGTTACTGAGAGTTCACACCTGGAAGTCTGTGCTCAATGTGTTAATGTATCTGTATGGGTATGTGTAAGTATCTACTAAATCTGCACATTTAACAACACACACATATGTATTTCTATAATTTATACGTTCATCCATTTCTTGTGTGCACAGATTTCGACTTTTGAATTATTAGTATTATTATGTAAATGTACTCGTATTTTCTGATAACCTGATTTGCATTTGTTGATCTACAGTTTTGGACATTCTCCAGTAACTTATGAATCTCAAGTTTTGTGGTGTTTTCTTCAATTTATATACATTCAACATATATATATATATATATATATATATATATATATATATATATATATATATATATATATATATATATATATATATATATATATATATATATATATATATATATATATATATACTTTTTTGTGCTTTTTAAAAAAAAATACAGGTAACAAGGAATCAACACAACAGCTGCGCCAAATATATGCTGGAGGTAAGAGATAATTTATCACTGTTAGAATTACAATTTTTGTTATGAATTGTAGCTATAGTGATGAATGTAGCAACAACTTGAATTTAATCAGAACCCCCGCCCGCCAAAAAAAAAAATATATATATATATTGATTTGCATGAAAAATGGCTTAAAGATTTATCAATTACTCATGGATGCATTTATAATTTTGTGTTACTTTATATGTTTGATAATGTTAAATGTATCTTGTCTGCATAAAGCTTATTTTTGCACATTATATCATGTTGGCATTTGTTTTACATAATAGTCACATTTCAATGTAAAATAGAGCAAACTGATTCAACCACAACCTGAAAACTATAAGCATTAAGATTTAAATGCAAAAGGCAAATGTATTAATTGAACAGAACAGATTACTTCAGAAAGGACTCAGTGTAGAAATAAAAAAAGCATTTTTTCAGAGCTTATTTATCTCATATAAACTCAAATCATCCTGAACATTCAAGATTTATTAATTACTTCCTAATTGAGCAAGTGATGTGGTGACAATACTTGTATTTCTTCACATTAGAATATACTTATATTGGTAAGAAAACAAACAAAAAAAACCCTAAAATCTCAATTTATGTAATTCCAATTGCAATGTACAAATTAGTATGTGTGTCCATTTACCTTTATCTATCTATTACCTTTTTTACTTTCAGGGCATAACATAAACAACACTAAAAGCGTCATATTTTGCTAAAGCCAATTGTGTTACTTTTCGGTTCATTTATTTATGTATTTGGACCTTAATAGTTCATAAAGTTTGATTTTGAACCCTCCAGGTGCTGCAATATATTCATTTTGGCAAAGATCAAGTGGATTTCTACAACCTGTTTCAATTCCTGCTTAATTTGTTTCGACATGTGCACATATAAAGTCAAGACTTCTGACAAACATTTCTCTGAGTATGACATAGCTGTTTGTCAGCTGCAGCGGTTCTAGTCCATATTGAAAACATTCAGTTGTAGGTTGAATGGAACAGAGCATTAAACTTAACAACCTGGACAGAGTGGCTCATTTACATTTGAAGCCCCAGCACTCAACACTCACTTTTCTGGTGTTATTACTCAGAAATACAGTGGAAAATAGACCTGTGGAGTTGAATTAATGTAGAATTCAGACCCAAATATGGTATTTACAGTTTATGTAGACTACAGGGAAATGTTTTAAAATCCATAATTCCATTAAAAAAAAATTCTGCTATAAGTTGTTATGAGTCAGTCATGTTTATCCTTATTTTATTGCCAGAACTGAACTAGAAAGAACTCATCAAGAAAAATGACCAAAAGACATTACAACTGCACTAACATCATTTACATATTCCACTTTTTGAATCGGTTTCAAGTTGGAGAGATGTGTTTTGTGTTGGTTCTAGATATCCCTAAAGGACCGAGTGGCTCAGTGTTTTACATTTTGAGAAACTGGATGTGGAGTATAGAGTGGGTTGGGTGGAAGATAACAAAAATGTACAGTCGTGCCCTACCTGAGAGGCCTTGTTTTTGTTGGAGTAAGAAAGGAGTTGGAGCTGGTGTGGTGTCCTTGGTGACTGAGGGAGGGGAGTTAATGAAGTGAGAAGACGAGCAGAGAGAGGAAACAGTTACCCTCTGGGAGTACAGGAAGACAGAAAAGCTTTACTCACCCACCAGATTCATAAAAATGAATCATACAGTGAAGAGTCTCAATGAATGAATGACACACACTGCAAAAATCCATATATATATATATATATATTTTTTTTTTTTCATTTCTTGTCAAAATATCTCATCACATTATCTTAAAATATCTTAAATCTTAATCTCATTTTAAAATAATTCAGAATCACATAAAAAGTCATTTGTGACATATAAGAAGTTATTTTCCTACAATAAATCTTCAAGTGTGATTGTTTGTCTATATATGTTCAGTCCTGAGATGAACTGGAGACTCGTACAGGGTGTACCCCGCCTTCACCCATTGTAGCTGGATTGGGCCCCCACAGACCGACCCCCGTGACCCTAGTGAGGATACAGCAGGTTCAGATGACAAGACAAGATGTCACTGTAGATAAGGTTGATGAAAAACAGCATAGTTACAGGGACAGTATTAATTACAGTCTATGGGATGGTGTAGAAGTGTTTACTGTGTTGGCTGAGCTGCAACTAAAACCACAAACCCTGTTGACTGTAGTGAGCAGTGTGCATGAAAGGCTAGGCGTTAGGCATAGGCAGACTAGGCAGTTGCCTAGGACACCAGATGTCTTGGGGGCGCCAAGTCCCACAGAATTAGAATATTAAGATACTGTATTTTCTGGACTATAAGGCAGACTTAAAAGACTTTAATTTTCTAACAGTGATATGGGTTAATTCTGGTTGTGCTTAGTGAGACTTAGACTTTTTAATCTCATGATTTTGACTTTTTAATGTCATGAATTTGACTTTTTAATCTCATAATTTAGATTTTTTATTTCATAATTTTGACTTTTTATTTTATAATTTTGGCTTTTTATTGCAGAATTTTGGCTTTTTATTGCATAATTTTGACTTTTTAGCTCATAATTTTGACTTCTTATCGCATAATTTGGCCTTTTTATCACATAATTTTGACATTTACCACATAATTTGGCCTTTTTATTGCATAATTTTGACATTTACCACATAATTTGGCCTTTTTATCGCATGATTTTGACATTTACCACATAATTTGGCCTTTTTATTGCATAATTTTGACTTGTCACATTATTTTGACTTTTTATCAAATAATTTTGTCTTTTTATCTCATAATTTTGTACTTTTTATCTGATAATTTAGAGTTTTTATCTCATAATTTTAACTTTTTATCTCATACATTTTACTTTTTATTTCAGAATTTTGGCTTTTATCTCATAATTTTGACATTTTATTGCATAATTTGGCCTTTTTATCACATAATTTTGACCTTTCATCTCATAATTTGGCCTTTTTATCTCATAATTTTGACATTTCATTACATAATTGTTACTTTTTAATCGCATAAATTTGACAAATGCTAATTTCTAATTCCTCAAAAAGGAAGAACTCGCCTTGATGAAAGAATTAAATGTGATGGGGTATTTTGACTAGAAATGAGAAAAATACACTTAGTAACATTTAGTCCTCACAGCAGATACTTTTTGAGGACCACATAAGAACTCAATAGCACCGCTGGAGTTATGTTTCAGTTACCACGTGTCCTGGTTTGTAGCGCTCCTGATCTGATCTCAATCTACTACTCACCACCCACACCCACACTCAACCCTTCATACATTAGAGCTGATAAAACATGACCTTTTCCAGCACCTGCTAAGTCATTCAGCAGTGAGGTAACCTTGTTGTTTCACACATATACATTCACTCAAACACATCCTCTGTATCGTCATATTAGGACAACGTTCAGGAGTGAGATATATATGTGCAAAAAAAATAGTGAATAAATGGTAAAAAAAAAAAATCAGGTCATTTTGCCATCTTTCACAGAGCTGTAACTGCAGGTAATCTAATCAGGAGAGATTATAATCAGAGCAGGGATAGGGCACCATGTGAATACACTGCTCACTCTGGTTTCCTCTTGAGTGCCATGCAGAGATAATAACAAATAGGTTATATTGTCTCAACAGTCCAGTTGTATAATCATCTATAATCATCACTGTCAAACATGTGTACGTATTGTAAATCACATACAGAAATAGTCACTGTCACTCTTGCTGTGTGTTTCTAACAGATCTTCACCTCTGGAAATTATATGTATATATAACTGATTAGATGACATACGCTGTTAGAAAAGATGGAATTAAATATTTACCTGCTTTATGAAACTGTTGTGACAGTGTGTCTTATCCTTGATAAAGTATAGCTGGGGCTCAGTATGTAATTATTGCACATGGTCAAATGTGATTACTGATTAGTAATCCACTGATATGGATTTTTTTGGGCTGATACAGATGTTATTTTTTTTTTAATTATTATTATTATTTTTACATCAGCCTTAGCCCATGACTGATACAGGGTGCCAATATTTGTAAGCCGATATTGATTTTTTGTGATGTCAGAAAATGTTCTTACAATTATAAAATAAAAATTGTGACAGTTAACTTAATAAATGTTACATAACGTCCACCTTGTTTTTTTCCTTTCTTTATAAATGTTTCTTTTTCTTTTTCCTTTCCATTCCTTCATTTGCTATTTTTCCCTTGTTTTTTTAAACTTTCCCTCTTTTTCTTCTCTTTTTTTCCTTTTTACCCTGTCCCTCAAATAGGGAAAGGGGTATTTTTTGTCTGTTTGTTTACACACACACACGTATACACACACACACATATATATATATATATATATATATACACTGTATATGGAATTGTAAAATTTGAACATAGCCAGATAAAGGTTTCCATACAATAAAGAATTTAGCTGTTCAGGCACGCAGGGTAAACCATTTCTAAATGGCCTTTGTTTGGCATTAGCTGTGATAATGGCCCACCTGTATTTCACAGCAGTGACTCAACAAAGACCCTATAGAGTGAAAGTTAACTGTACAGTCGTCAGTGTTTCCTGTTACTGCTGAGCATTGACAGGTGGAGGCTTCCTACTGGTTTCCTTCTATGAATGTGGTGCAACAACATGAAGCAGCAATTGGCTATTGTACCCAGTGTAGGTACTGTGATTTTACACATTGCCCTAGGGACAAAGGATAACTCATTACTTGCTGAACCTCACGGCGTTTTTCATGTTATATCCCTAAGGATGTCTCCCATGGAACAAATATTTTGATGTGCTGTCTTTTTTTTCTGTTGGCTATTATGATTACTGTCCTTTGTAAACAGATCAAACCTATGTTGTTAGATCTTACAGCCAGTATATTCTCAGACACTGACTTTAAACATTCATTTGTGTGTAATGAGCTGTAGTTTTGTTTTTAACTCATAAAGACCCAAACAGCCACTGTCTACTGATCTAAAATGATTAATACCTGTTGATCCACTAATCCTATCAATGCATGTAAATAATTGGTTTAAAATGCAGTTATTCATCATTTCATGGTCATCAGTTATGACCCATTTGGATGTTTAGAGGCTTCATAGTTACCATGGAAACACTGTCATATTCTACACTAACTCACCAATAAAACCCATGGAGTTAGAGATACTTTACATTCAATCAGTGGTACAGTTTCGTTTTAAATATTTTTATTAGAGGACACTGTCCTACAGTTACATGTTTACTACATACACATTGCATGCAGGATTTTTACATCCATACAGACAAATTTGCAGTTAGGTCATAATGCACTTTTATTGGTTTATTTGAACATATAACAATATATGAAGAATAGATATAAACATGAGGTATAATACACAAAAGAGAAAAAAATATGTTAAAATAACAAACACCACACATCAGTACCTTTTAGTTAATAATATGTTTTCTCTATTTCTGATATTATAGCAATCAACTTTGACCTGAGGTTTTTTTTAAAAATATCTTTATAGTCAGTCAATTAAATATGGTAAAATACCTCATTTAAAAATACAAAATAAAGAGGATAATGTTACAATAAATGGTGATAAGTAAAGTTCAATTTTATATATATTAAAAATACACAGCATATGAATGATCAAAAATGAAACAAATGTACACAGTCAGATTAAACATGTAAAACACCAGCCTACACTGAGACAAAAGTAAAACTTATTTACACCCAGACACACTCCCCCTGGTGGGAATGAGTAGTCAGCTGTCACATGAGACTATACTTTTAATGTGTGGAAATGAGAACAACAAGTCACCCCTTAACAAAAGAATGAAGTTGTATTGACAGATTTACGTTTTCTGTATGTGATAGCCATCAATTAATGCTCAAACTTCACCTTTGACCCTCTGTACTCAGGACATGACTCAGTCCTGGCCATCCCAGCAAGCCTTAGGGGGTGATCAGGCACAGCGTATCCTCTACAACCCAAAGGTATGCATGTGTGTTTGTTTTTAGTTTTCACAATTAGCCTCGTAAATCAAGATTTTTCTTACTATTATTTTGTCCTCTGTCCGTGTTTAAGGATGCAAAACAGCAAACTACACAACAAAGGCAAAGTAGGTGCTCTCTGATTTTAAACTAAAATCATTTACAGAAATATAAATGGTGGATAAATGAGAAGCTTTGGAGTTTTCAAGACTCTTGTTTATTTTGTCTTGTTAGGTAGGGGGGATGTTCCGCTACGAATGACCCGACACCCTCAAGTGGCGCCTCACAAATCGTAAGTGGGACATGAAGAAACATGATCCACTAAAGGTCATCAGACACACACACACACACACACACACACACAACAATGCATAAAATGTTTTCAGGTTTTGCAGAATTAGATACAAATCGCAAACATCTGCATCTGTCGAGCTAAAGAAAACCATTTAGTATCAGAGTAAAGAGGAGGAAATTAGTGTGCCTCGGGCAGCATAACATGGGCCAGGTCAAAGGTCAGTGAACATTCTTGAAAGCTGTCAATGGAAAGTGATGTGCTCCTGTTTGTTAACTCTTTACATCCTCCTTTTAACTTAAAACACATGTTCAGCTGTGTTAACTCCACATCTCACATTATCACATAATATTTGTTATGTAACACTGCACCAGAATTTCTTTAACAACTGTTTTTCTTGATTTATTGTAAACACTTGTGCTTTTGAAACAAAATGTACAATAATAATTCAATACAATACATTAATAAATAACAAAATATCAAGCATCTTAATGAAATGAAACCGTATAATCTGAACACTTTACATTCAAAATGTATCATATTCTCAGAAAGTAATTATTAGATTATCTGAGTAGTTGTCAGCTATTAAATTATTTATTATTTGCTTATTCACTCATTTCCTACTTATTAATTAATCACTTATTGCTCAGTGGGGTCATGGGGGATGCTGGAGCACCCTGGGTGTGTGTTTTTGATCAATTATTAATTAACCTGAGTCATATTTAACGTGACAGATTAAACTTTTCTGCATCTAAATTTGAAAATTTTCATATTTTCTACTTTCTTTTCCTGACAATGTCAATATTTTGGCCCCTTATGACAAAGAAGCCACCTGTTTTATAAAAGTAAATCATTGTACCTTCATTTTAAGTTATGAACCATATTTTCTTATCTATGAATAAAGTGGAGATGTTATGACATTTTAAAAGCCTCACCCTGAATGATTCACAAACCTAAAAATATGTTGAATACACCTGTTGATTAAAGGACCCAGTATGTGATTTTCACGAGTGTGTATCTTTGTTTACAGCATGCTTGCAGATGATCTAAAGCTGAGCAGTGATGAAGATGAGAGTCAAAGGGTAGGTTACTCTATTTTATCCTGACCTTCAACCAGGAAAACCAGTGCAATCGAGAAACTGAAGAGTTAATTTGCAAAAACAAATAACTCATTTTTCACAAAATGCCATTTTTGACTCTACATTCCAGGTAATACTCATTGATTTGATATATTATTTATTCAATTTAGTGGACCTTACCAAATGAAATAAATAATATATATCAAATCAATGAGTATTACCCGAAATGAAGAGTAAAAAATGCCATTTTGTGAAAAAAAAAAAAAAAAAAAAAAAAAAAAAAAATATATATATATATATATATATATATATATATATATATATATATATTTTTATTTTTTTTTTTATTTTATTTTTTTTTTTATTTTAATGGAGTTATCTGTTTTTGCAAATGAACTCTTCAACCTTTTCAATGGCGTTGCTGTGGTCAGGTTTTAGTGTAGGTACGTATGGCGGAGATTAAAATCAGGGAGTGAGAAAGACAGTGTAAAGTCACTGAAACAAAAGTGAAAGTAATGCTTTGCCAACTCTTGCCAAGGGATGCCTGTTTTTCTGGTAAGGATCAGTGACACACACCTATGAATTATTTTGAACAGCGAGCATCATGTTAAGAACTGTTCTGAAATTTAGCCCCACTAACTTTTGTGTTTTTGTGTTTTCTGAAGGCTGCTCATGAGTCAACATCCTGGGACGGACACAGGTAATTCCCTCCTCTGTGTTTAAATATTTTAGTGTTAATATGTTTTCTTAATTATTTGTTATAGTTAATAACAAGTGAGACTACAAACTTTGTGTTTAATTAATTGATAGATATAAATAAAGACTACAAGCAATAGTGTAACATGGACAAAACCAAATTACAGGTAAAACAATCAGTTCATTGTTTACTAGTCCATGGTTTTATAAATCATAATTCATGTCACACATTGTTTTATTCCACCTTTTTCAGTTTCTACAAATCAAGGTTCCTTGTAACAAATCTAAAAAAACTAAATATGAATGAAAACTCCTGAAAATTTGAAAACGCCCTCAACTGTGTGTGCCTTTAGAAAATACAACAATATCTGTCCACCTATATGTGTGGTGAGTGCCGCGTTCGTACGCTGACCCCTCTTCTCTGGTGTTTGTGTGTGTTGAATGACAGCCTGTCAGCACAGCGAGTGCACACACATGGCAGGCGGGTGAGACATTCCAGCTCAGACTCTTCAGCTTCAGACTCCTCTGGTGAGTCCAGCAGCAGTAGCCTTCCCTCCCGGAGCCAGAGCAGGAGTCCTGGAGTTCCTGTGTCGCCCTCTAACACGCAACCCCTCTACAACAGGAAGGAGGTAGAAACACTTTCTCTTTTACATCTGTGTCATTTGTTTTGCTGTGGCTGAATTCTCTACAGGGAGTGGTTGCCTAAAGGCTGTTGACGGCAGGTGTGGCAGAGGAATGAGGAATGTATGTATGGAAGTTAGAGTTGAGGAAGATGGGGGCAGAGGTAGCTTTGGGATTTAGTGCCTGGATGTCATGTCAACAGGCTGGTTCTTAAAGAGGAAAGCCTTCAGGACAGGGAAGTCATCAAGACTGGACTAAATGTTGACATTTCAAGTACAGATAGGACTTGTATGAGCACACAGAAGAATGTAGGCTACGTGCATTTCATAATCCTACATGAATTCAGGATAAGTGACTTGGAGCTAATGTGTAAAGCTTGGTAGGTGTGATGGGCATTGTGGGGGTGGGTTAGAAATGTGTGCTATGTGGGGAATGGACAGGAAACCTGCTCCTCTTTTATGAATGGACAGCCCTGTATGACACAGTTGACTGTATTACTAAACATGCACTACATCGGGCCCCTATAGAGGAGGGAGTGTGTGAGTATTTGGGGGTGGCTGTGGGGGGAAGGCCCTGTAAACCATGTGTTTTTCATTTACATGGAGTGTTTGAGTGTCTCTAGAGGAAGAGATGGGGGTTGGAGTTTTGAGTTCCAGGTAGTGAGAAGGAGGGAGAGAAAGAGGGAGGTACAGAAAAAAAAAAATGAAGGAGGGAGGGGAGTCGAGACGGTACAAGAGATGCAGTGTCTTCTCTGGAAAGAGGGCGAAGGGTGTGGGGAGGGGAGGGGGGGGGGGGTCACTGTTTGACTTGAGGAGTAGAGGTTTAATTTAGGTCTGGTCAGCTAAGAGAGAAAAGGAGGACGCAAGGGAGAAGAGGGAGTAGGAAATAATGTTTCTTTTCGAATGTGAGTATCCTTTTTAACTTTCTGTCAAGTTCGTTTTATTCTTTGATATGGTTAAGTCAGCAAACATTGAGTCATTGGACATAATTGGATGGGGGGTTGAGCTACTGTTAACACAGATGTGGGCTTGAGCAACAGCAGTGAGACCAGTAAGCTGGTATGCCATTTAAATGAGGTTGTCATGTCAGCTAGAATTTGACATTAGTAATATGAGTCATATTACAAATATGCTTGTGTGAGTAGCAGGAGAATCTCTTCTGTTTCTAAAGTTCAGTGAATGTTGCCTTGTGAAAATGTGGCATGTTGAGATAAGTATCATTCCTCACATGGTTGATTGTAATGTCAGTGATCATATGTTTTCTGTTTTCTTCTGCTAATCTATTGTGTAAAACAGAAAGCACATAACTAAAATATTCCTATTACGAGGTTTTCAAGTTTCTATTTTTACTACTTATGGTTTAACATAATGAGTTTCTTTCTTGCTCTGTGTTTTCTGAAGTCTGATCACCCCTCTACAGCCCAGTGGCAGTTGGATAAGTGGCTGAAGAAAGCCCGGAAAAAATCATCCAGTGGTGAACAGGATCCCTCCCAGAGCATTCCAGGACGACTGCCTTCTCCACACACCCAAAGAGCCCCGTCTCCAGCCAGGTCCTGGGACAGCAACCAAGAATACAGCCCTAGCCAAACCCCTATACCTAGCCCGCAGTTCAGTTACAGACACAATCACAGTCCCCTTCCCAGCCCTGGGTACAGTTTTTGTCCCAGCCCCAGCCCATTTCCCAGCACCTGTCCGAGTCCCAGCCCGAGCCCAAAGCACAGCCCTATCCCAAGCCCAGTTCTAAGTGTTTGTCCCAGTCCATGTGGAAGCCCGAGACCCAGCCGGAGCCCTAGCCCGCTACCAAGACATCCTCCAAGAAGCCCAAGTCCAAGCCTACCTTCCTCTCGGGATCATCAGATTCAGGATCATCAAACGCAGCCAAACCAAACACAACACAGCCTAATAACCACTGCCCACTCAAAAAAAAGTAAATCATGGAATGTTTCTTTATCAAACAGTGGCACCAGAAATAAGGATGTAAATAGTACGTATTCTCAGGAACAACACCAATACAAGCACAAGACTAGACCTGCACAAGACCAAGACTTGAGCCAAAACAAATCCAAGGCTATTTTAAACTCTAACCACAACCACAAATCTAGAGCTAGGCCTAATTTTAATCAAACCCCTAATCAGGTCACTGAGACTCTCAAATCCAAACAAAGGCCAAATTTTGAGCAAAGTAGCAAATCCATTCACAAGTCCCAGCCTTCATTTAATCTAAGCTCACAACACATCTCTATTAAACCAAGGCACCCCACTGCCACTAGCCGTGAAAACAGTGGCAAAGCTTCTCACAGTTCTCATTCCCTGTCTACCTCTAAAACTGCTGCTACTAGTGGGTCAAGCTTTGGATCAAGCCTGAGCCTGAAATCTAGAGCCAAGTCTGGGGAAGCTGCAGGTCCAACTTCTCGGCATGTTAGTCATTTAAAACCATCACAAAAGAAACCAGAGTCCAAGGAGCAGGAAGGGAACCACAGAGAGCTTCATTATCATCATCCTCATCAAGTAGAAGGGAGACAACACGATAGAAAAGAGGACCGACGCAGGGAAAAGCCGCAGGCAAAGCCAGAGAGAAAGGAAGACAGGAGGCTGGCGGAGGAGCAGCTACTGAGACGTCCCTGGATCCAGAGTTCAGAGGAAGACGAAGAGGAGGAAGAGGAGGAGGGCACAGCAGAGAGGCAGAGGAGGAAAGAAGAAACAGTAAGAGAGGAAAACCAGAGGAGGAGGGAGCAGCATCACAGACGCGAATGGCAAACAGTCCAAGCCAAACAGAGACTGCCCACCAACGCCAACCGACACCGCCTTCAAGACGACTCACACCAACAAAAGACATCCAAAAAGGGAGGGAGAACTGAGGAGGACAAAGACGCTTCACCTCCACCATCACGTACATTAACTCCCACTAGTCCATCCTCTGAGTCCTCTACCTCCTCCTCAAGTTTAGATACAGAATCTGAATATCAGGCTCTTATCGCCAAAGTTCCAGCTGACTCTACCTCACAAAGAATCAATAGAAGGCAACAACGTCCAGGCAGAGCTGACACTAGCAGGTTGAAAGCGGTACATCCCAGAGGACCTGGTCCAACTGTCCCAAGTGAGAAGCAGCAGAGTGAGTGTAACCAGAAACTCTACACCTTGGTCCCATTTGGGCGAGGTGAGAAGTCTACAGCCTCCTCTCATCGAGGCCTGAGAAATTTGGTGGTGCAAATAGACCTCTGCCTTCTTAAAAGAGTTCCGGACAGCACTACCTGTTCCACTGTTAAAAAGACCTCTTCTTCCTCGTCTTCTTTAACAAAGGACAAGCAAAGAGAGGCTATGAAACACTTGTATGTCCCCGAGCCTGTGAATAAAGACAGCAAACGGAAACGCAAGGTAATAGTCTGTAATAGCTTTTATGTGTGATTATCGGGAAGTTGTAAACACTAGCTAATCATATATCTTCTATGTGTGTCTGTGCAGCCGGAAAATGGAGTGTCACACCGAGAAAGTAAGAGGAGTGTACCTTATGCAAATGATCTCTCAGGTCGCACAGACTCTTCATCACACAGAGCTGAGCACAACTTCTCAACAGAGACAACACACAATGGGTATGAAAAAAGAATGATCTGGGGTTTTTTTTTTTGGTTTTGTTTTTTTTTCAGAATATACTTTTGTCCTTTTTTTTCTGTTTTGTAGTAGGTGGTATCTAATGTTAAGGTGCATTGCCATCACCCACTATGCAGGGGTGTGTACCAGAATTAATATAATAACATGGATGTATAATGTGAAAGACCATAATAGCCAAACCTTCTCTGTTGCTGATTAAGGACACTGTTGGAGAGAAGATGAGTTGGTTGTAATGAAGCTTCGTCCTTAGTTGTCACTAAATTTCACACTAAAAATATTAGTATTGTATCCTCCTTACATTTTAAAAACAGGCTCTTTAGTTTTAGTATGTATAGACCCCACAACCTGAGTGAGGATAAAGTGGGTTCAGACGACGAAGAATGAATAATTCATGTTACTTAATTGCATGCCTTACAATAGTAAGATCAATGTCAGCCTTAAAGAAAAGGAAAATGATGCATTGAAAATAAAATTTCAAAATGTATCCACCAGTGTCCCCCAGCAGTGCAATACTCATCTTATCATATCTCTTCTGTAGTATAGTTAGCTTTTGTAGTTTTAGTAGTACTGTACATAAGTAGTATATGTTTCGCTTCGTCATCTGAACCTGCTTTATCCTCTCTAAGGTCACAGGGGTCACTGGGGGCCTAATCCACCTACAATAGGTGAAGGCGGGGTACGCCCTGTATGAGTCATCGCAGGGCTGAACATATATGGACAAACAATGACTCTCACATTCACACCATTCATATTTTATTCTGTGGCTTTTTGCACATGTTTACATTTTTCTTTAGTATTTGAATTTTAAGTGTTTTTGCTATTAAACAAGAACAGCTGCTAAACTGATCGTTGTTCCTCTGACAGTGATAATAAAGATCTATTCTATTCTATTCTATTCTATTCTATTCTATTCTAATGGGAGTGTTAACCAGAGTTTTGAGTTCGTCACATTGAAAGAAAAATAATTAGGAAAAAGTGTTTTAGGTGTATTTAATAATAGTCACAGTAAATTATTAATGTGAATACACCTCAGATACTTTTTCCACATATACTGCAGTGAAGAAGTTGACTCAGTCCTTCTACTTTTAACTCTTTTTTAATGCTTATCTTTACTTGTACTGTAGTTCAGAATATGTCATTTTACCACCTCTAGCGTCCATAGTGTATATATAAATTAATGTTTTCTTATTTCTTATTTTTATTTCTGTACATTTATGGATGCTTCTACTTGCAGGTACTTGGAGGAATACTTAGACAACAAAAGGCCCATGTCTCCATTGTCTCCATTGTCAGACAGTCCTGAGTCCACCAAGCCCTCCTCTCAAATCAAGACTACAGAGCAGCATCACATGCACAAGAACAGAGAAAAGAACAGAGACTCTGCTGTTAAGGTTATACATTCATATCAGACATGATTTTATCACTGTATCAATTTTACATGATCGTGTCACGTCTTTCTTAAATTATGCCTCTTTTTGACCCTTTAATTTTAGCCCAAGATGGAGGTGGAATGTGTAAAAGTGTCAAAACATCCTCAGGTGTCAGCTGAATCCTGGGGTCCTTCAGGACATAGGGGGGCCGTGCCTAACCATGAAACGTGAGTTATTAGCTCAAAGTCTACTACACAGGTCAACCTACTCATTTAACATGTTTATTATTAATTGTATTGTTATTGATGTCATCTCTTTCTTTTTACTGTGATCTGTGTGTTGTAGTCCACACCATGCAGAGTACTACTTACATGAAGCCAAAAGGATGAAGCATCGAGCAGATGCAATGGTAAGTATTCCATGTTTGGAAAACAGTAGAAATAATACAGCCTCATATTAGAAACAACTTTTTTCCTTGTCATATTTGTAACATTATAGCATAATATGCTAGCTTTTCACCTAAATTCATGTGATGATCTTATCAATATTCACATTTTTTTCATTTAAATTGATATCATGAATCTCAGACATGATTGATTTTCTTACATGGACGTATGGTTGTGTAATGTATAATTAATATTTTACACATAGACAAGGTTAGCTGATAGATTTCAGTTATTTGAAGTAGATTTACCACATTAATCTCACACTTATGGTTTTTTTTTAATATGGGATATGTGTGAGTTTTTATTTTTTTTATCATTTGCCATTAATCTCAACTGATTACTTTTTTTCTCCTGGCTATACTGTTTTAATAGTCATTGATATTCTTTCAAATTAACTATTCAGCTTATAGAAATATATATTTTTTTTAAATGTTATATGCTCTGAAAATATCCACAAAGATATGCTTGCTTACACTAATTTACCTGCGAAATTTGATATCAAGCTAAACTCATAAACTAAAAGTACAGATATTTCATGTATCTAAAACTAAGATTTAAAGTCTACACCTCACCATTCACTGCTGTGACCTGCTAAAACAAAAGCTAGCATATAGAATTACATTAGACCAAAACAAAGACAAGAGAAACTGTCAGCCATATGTTCTCATGTCCTGTTTGTTAACTCTAAATGTTATATGTGATGTATTCCTATACCTTCTCTGCTGGACTTCTGTTTCCAGGTGGATAAACTCGGGAAGGCTGTGAATTATGTCGATGCCGCTCTCTCCTTCATGGAATGTGGGAAAGCAATGGAGGAGGGGCCTCTGGAAGCGAAGTCTCCCTACACCATGTACTCAGAGACAGTGGAGCTTATTAGGTGAATATTTACACATTTGTAGATGAATGTAGTTTGAACAAAATGTACAAAAACATGCACATGCAGCATGTGAAACAGCTTTCTTCTCAATATTGCTGTTTTTTAAGGTACGCAATGAGGCTGAAGAGCCACTCTGGCCCTGGGGCCAGACAGGAAGACAAACAGCTGGCAGTTCTGTGGTGCGTATGTCATCACCTCTGTTTATACCACATCCATCATCACACTGGAGGATGTGCATTTTGAGGATGATTTGTGGTCCATCTGAGTCGCTTTGACCTGGGCTTGTGTGTCCACAGTTTCCGATGCCTTGCCCTTCTTTACTGGCAGATGTTTCGTTTAAAGAAGGACCATGCACTGAAATACTCCAAAGTTCTACTGGACTACTTTAAGGTATATTTTATGCACAAGAAACCTCATTATTGTTGTTTATCATGTAAAGAGACATGATCAGAAATAGGCATTTTCAACGTTTGCTAAAATGATCAACCCTGTTGGATTAAATTTCAAATTAGCAACATGAGCCAAAGACATATATACATATACACACGTATTTCATTTGTGATAACTTTTGGTTTTCTTTTTCAGTGTGAAGATTTGTATCAATGTTGGAAAAACTGTCTATTTTTTTTTCTTCTAAAGCTTCATTCAGTTTTAATGACATGTATTTTCTGTGATTATAACTTTGACATTTGGGTTAGGGTGATTTTTTATGGTGTCATTACAGAGTTCTCCCAAATTGTCTCCTGCACCAGTCTGCTGGACTGACTCTGATTCTGGGAAGTAGGTGGATGATACCTTTATATTACACTCTCTTTGTAATGTCTTCTCTTACTTAGTATAATACACAACTAAAACAGGATTGATCACCACTTCCCTTCCGTATGTGTTTTCACTCTCAGAGGTGTCTGTGCACCCCCTTCATCACTGTCCCCCAACGCCAAACACCTAGGGCGGGGTTCACAAGGGGGCAGCACCTCCCCTTCTCTCATAAGCATTCCCCAACGTATCCACCAGATGGCAGCAAATCATTTGAACATTACCAACAGCGTCCTATACAGCTATGAGTACTGGGAGGTGGCAGACAACCTCGCAAAGGAGAATAAAGGTATGGATAGTCAAGGACACACAAAGCACATGGTTATTATAAGACTTAAAAGAAAAAGCACCAAATATTCAATGATGGAAATTTTCCATTTGTATTCCACGTTATTGCAGAGGCAAATTTTGTCATTTTTACTCCACTTTTTTTTTTTAATTTTAGCTTGAGTGCAATTTTGGATGAAATGTTCCTTTATATTTTTTAATAAATGTCAAATTCTCCATTTTCTTAAGCTGAATAAACTCTGAATATAAGAAAAATAGTCAAAAATCTAAAAAAAAAGAGATGATTTTCTGAGCTCATGAAAACTTGTCTTTATGAAATACATGGCTATCACAGGACAATAACTCTATAACATTAAAAATATGATCATCGAATGGAATATAAAGCACTGCTAGACTAGTACTAAACAGGAAATTATGTTTTTTGTGATATCATGACATGAACATCAGCCTGAAAACATTAAGAAGAACTGTATTTCCATGTTCTATAAATTCACATAATGGATGCTCACCATGAGCTACTGTTGTGGAATTTTCCAAAATGACTACATGAAGAGAAAATCTTTTTAAGTACAAATAATCCTTTTTTGATTATTACAGATCTGTCGATTGGTTATAACAAGAACACACATAGAACAAGATATAGAATCAATTCTGAAGAACTGTAGACTAATAAAAATATTTTATATACGACATAAGAATCCACCCACCACTCTCACATCACCTATATTGAAAGAAGAAACAAAACTGGTCACAGCTGGTTTGTGTCCAAGTCAAAACAACCCAGACTTTAGCTAACCTGGCCTTGAAAGAAAGACTCCCTATTCCCCAAGCTTTTAAAGTTGAAGCCAAAATGATATGCATGTACACTATGTCAAAGCATCAGGAGTGAAAAGTTACATGCATGGCAAAGAGTAATTAATATGATAAATGGTAAAATTTTAGATTTTCCCCCCACACTACCTCAAGATGAATGGGGGTCAATGTTGGTGTTGACCAGTTAGCTTGTTTATTTATTTAAATCATATCGCTTCATTGAATAATAGTCCCTCCTCCCACATGCTTTTAGGGTTTAATCATAGTAAAACTACTACAGAGTACCTAACATATTTTAAGTAAATATTTGTAATAAAATGAGCCCAATGTTACAAAAAAATACAACACATCCATAATGTATTGTATAATAGTAAAACACTGGTGGGGGTCTTTTTACTGTACAAGTAAAAACATTTTATATGTACTTTTTACACTTAAATACGGTTTTTAATGTAGACATTTTACTAGTATGGTTATTTTACAGTGTGAGATTTATAATTTGGTGAAGATTACTTTCCTGTGGTTGTGAAATTATTGTCCTTCTTACTCATTTCAGAGTTCTTCAACTACTTGAATACGTTGTCTGGACCACTGACACTTCATAGCAGCATTGCTCATGCAGTCCAGTACACCAGACAGGCTCTTCAGTGGATACGTATCAGTGCCAAACTTAACTAAAAAGGAGACTTCTCCACTGGACCTAGACCTCAGTGAAAGGAAACAAAGCACTGGACTATTTCTATTTAAAGGATAGTGCTGATAGCTACATATGTGCTGTTTGGAACTAGGATGGATGTAATCCCAGGGAGTCTAATACCTGCCATCCTCATCCTCATAGGATGTTGCTGTGCTTACCATCTTAATCAGCCACAGGCCATGTTATCAGTGACAAACTCTGTCTGAGTTTGAAGCATTTTTTAAATTCTTCTTCTGAAGGAGAAGCCTTTGAATTTCTCACAGATTAACCACATGGACCACATCCTCGACGCTGGATTATTCTGAAGATGTGTGTGAAGGAAGTATTGTATGCCAAATGTTCCATGATAAGGGAAAAAGGAATTGCATATAAAACATTTTCTGTTCTTTGGAATTTTATCATGTAGTGGACTATATCAATCAGAACAGGCATTGGTCATACACCACTGTCCCAAAAACAGGAAATTGTATGTGTTTTTTTCCTAATGAAGGTTTAAATGCCTTTGGGTTTTTTTAAAGCTTTGTTTTTACTGTGCAATACTTGATGTATTATCATTTTTTAGAAAACAAAAAGTACAAGACAATACAATATTGGTGAGTTATGGTGCTCACTGAATATACTGTACTGCTCAGAGAAACATTTTTGACTAAATTTTTAACCATATTTGGTATTTTTTTGTATTTAATATTTATGGTAATGAATTTTGACATTTTTAAAGAAAGAATATCTTGTAAGATGTTTCTCTTTCTCTGTCCATCTCTCACTTTCATGCAGACACTGACTCAAACTAGACATGAGAGAATGTATGACTCAGACTCATTACAGCAGGTGAATTTCATTCCTCCTCTCACAGAGTCTGGGCTTCTCTGTGTCTGGTAGCTCAGGTTCTGCAGGTCATTTCACAGCTATCATTACAATACATGTTTAAAACACCAAACAGGTTGGACTGAAATAATTGCTAAGTCCTCAAGTAATATTACTTGCAGAATAACATTATTAAAGTCAAGCAATTCATTGCATGTGGCCCACATTTTGTTATGCATCGTACATGAGTGGGTAAGAAATGCCCACTCATCGTGTTTGCTGCATTGATACAGTTTAATCATGACATACATCTCATGTACAGATTTAACAGGGCCCTACTTTATAAATGTTGATGTGAGTAAATTCTACATTTAAAAAAAATTGCAATTCAGGAGTAAATTAAACTGATGTTTTAGATATTGAGTTGAATAGATTTTCAGTAGGTGTTACATAAATAAAGACATCCCTCCACAAACTGATACAGAAATAGCACAAATCGGTGCATAACATTCTCAAATGTAGAGCTGAATGCTCAGAATTTCCTGGGAGACACGTAATACAAAACCTGAATCTATGCCAATGTCTAACCCTAACCTTAAATGAACTCCCCAACGGATTCTGTCCCCAGCTACTGTCTATCCATCATTGCAACTACTTCCTGCTGCACTAACACAGAACAAGCATAAAATTAAACTTCAGCATCCGATGTCTGGTACCATAGCAACAGAGAACAACCAATAAGTAGGGTTCTCTGGGACACGACAGGCTTTGGGTCAATAGGATGCAGGACTCTGAATGTCTGAAAGGGATCTGGTAGACTTAAGTTTGTCATTTTATTCTCAATGAGCCTAAACTAGTCAAACTTACACTGGAGTCATGGTATGGTCTAGTTATTAACTATGTTTTTTTTTATTGCAAATCGTCTGACAGTTTGTGCTGTTCACACGTGCCTCTGCGTCACGGCCGTCGGTGCCCGCGTGCCAGGCCGTTTAAGGACACTGCTCAGAGACAGACAGTACACAGCAGGAAAAAAAAAAACACTAGACTGCTTTATCGACTGTCTACCGCAAGACAGCAGGCGATGCGCCACATTACTGTACGGCAGACCTGTACACACAGAGACCCGCCCGATTTAAGATGCAGAGACATGTTCCATATGTTTCTTTCTGTTTAACACTTTGATCACCATCGGTTGCCTCGACACCGACTTCATCATAACCGTTAACTTCACACCCATTCATTGAATAAATACACGTAAAGGTACCTGTGTGGGTGGTTCAAACCGAACCCGAACGAGCTTCCAAAAGCTAAGAGACTGTCATTTTAGGTGACATGAACTAGGTTCCCCGCATAGTGGCAGCATTATAGCACAACTTCAAGCAGAGATAAAACAAGGAACCCGGTAAAGTAGCATTAAGCTAGCAAAGAGAAGATCGAAGCGCAGCGGAAGTTGGGTAATTATGGCACAATATAGTCGTCATTTGTTACTTTATTGTTATTGCTATTTTTTACCACGATATTGAAAACTCTGGGAGATCATTTTGGTCTGACTCGCCTTGCTTATGACAAAATTAGTTAATTAATGTAATAGTGGGATGTGACAGCGAGCTCGTTAATGTCTCTGAAAGATCACCGTAGACATAATTTATGAAGCGATTTTGTGATGATAAATTGTGAATTCAGGCAAAGGTATCCATCGGATTTCATTTGATCTGCAGGAAAGCCCCAATTCCATGACTTTACCCTGGAAAATGAGAATCGAATATAGGTTTCATTTCTTGACATGTGACACTTGAATGCACCACCACAAACCTGTCACGGTCCCACGGGCTTTTATTTTGAAACTGAGCGGAAGTGTGTCGTTTTCTGTGCGGCACCTCTTACAATGATAGAGAAAAAGGAAAGCGAGAGGATCAGGCGGTAGAAGCGGAGAGCAAAAGATTGGGAGGGTAAACGAGAATGTTGAAGTGACATGGCGTGGCAGCATGGCAATATAAGGGGATCTCGGTCCACCGAAGGATGTTTTATTGCGCGTAAAGCCGAAACTGAGGAGTCGAGTTAACTGTCTGGAGGATTTTCATTTCCCTTTGCTTTGTTTTTAGCCCGTTTAATCTGTGCGTACTTAACGTGTCTGCTGGGCTGTATCTGCAGAGAGAAGTCTGTGGCTAACAACCTCTGTCTGACAGAATAAAAGGTATCGTTAAAAACAAGTGACTTCTGTTAGCGAACAATCACAACGGGTCGTCGTTTGTTTACACTCGGTTTTAACACCCTAATGAACTAAGAGTCGTTGCTTCGAGATAATTTTAGCATTCAGCATTGTTAGTGAGTGAATGCAGCATACTTGAATTGGTATTTTGTTCTTGCTTGAACTGACTTAATGTTACAGCCGTGTCGTGGCACGGCGACATGCATGATTAACTAGCAAGCACCAGAGTAGCCAGGCTAATGTTAGCAGTTAGCTGCTTGCATATAAGGTTTACTAAAGTCTGTTGCCAGTTGCACGAGCCTGCCCGGACATGCCCTTGGTCATGGACCCCTTCCTCCAGGTTGTACAGCCAATATGACAGAAATGTTACCAACTCCAATCATGAAATGAATAACAAAACATATAAAACACGTTGCTTGAACTGGCACTGCTTGTTTTTAGACATGTACTTTATAAAGATGTATCATAGAAACAAACACTCGTCTACTTCTCCAAAATATTATAATGCAGCTATAATGTCATTGATTTACGTCTAAGGATTTTTAAACAAAAATAAATATTGTATACATTATCGAAAGTCATAATTTATCCGTATGCTTCTATATGAGTGAATGTTGCTCTTGTTTCTTTTCTAGGTATCTCATTATGAGTCGAGATGTGTGGGCAAAGAAAAGAGCCAATGCCAATGATGACAATGGTTGGGCTGAAAGAGTGAGTATGGAGACAACAACAAAGCAGGGTTATTTTCCCGTTTTAGAAAGAGGAAAATTAATGTAGGGCACAAGTTGAGAAGGTAGTAGGCAGCATATATGTAGTGTATCTCAGAGTATAGTTGGGAAATGAGTAGACCATCTGATCTCTTGCCTCGTGAGCAAAGCCAAGAGGTGGACATGGATGACATGCTGTCCTGATAAGTAATGCTATGCTCTAAAATGCAAACAGTGGTGACAAGGGAGCATATACCTTGCATTACAAGATTGCAGTATATAAACAGAACAACATAAAGGAAGTAAAACGTATTGTGTATCTGAACAAGAAAGTACTCTCTTATAATATGTGTATTTCAGTATACAGCATACATAAGGTATTTAGTTGATCTTGTATACATAGCCCAATAAGGGAATATGCATGTTTAGCATCTGTTTACATTTATTAGGTTGAAAATGACAAGACTGTAGTTGAAACCAGTTTATCATGAGCAGGTTTGCAACAATTTGCAAAAGCAAGGAATGCTTCAGGAATTAATCAGGTTGCTCACTTATCAATGAAAATAATGCAATTACTAGTTGTTTTGAAATGTCACTTGTTTCAAACATAAACTTGAACATGTATGAAATACACAAGAACTTAAATACAAAGTACTTTAATTTGCCCAATAATTTTTTTTGTCTCAGTGCAGTGTCACTGAACCCCTTTTTTATCACACTGCACCTTTAAATTGCATGATTTTTTGATTTTGTAATTGCACATCTTGACATTGTCAGTCCAATATGATTTAATTGACTTTACAGCTCTATGCCTAATCTTATTTATTATATATATTGCCTGACTTATAGCATACATGAAGTCATTGTTGTGGTGGTCTAATGCATGTTTCTCCTCTGTCATTTATAGGGTGGCTACATGGCTGCCAAAGTTTCCAAGCTCGATGAGCAGTTTAAACTTGATGCCCCCAGAGAAAAACAGAAGGATGGTGCATCCTCTGACATCTTTAGTGGAGTGGCTGTCTATGTCAATGGATACACAGGTAATACTATGTTCCATCTTTCTATATGTTTTTTGTTTGTCTCTGTTTCCATTTTCACTATGTCTATCATTTGCCCTTCACAACTGGAGGACTAAAATTGCAATTTAAATGGTGATCAAGAACATATAAATATGAGGGAAAAATACAATAATTCTGTATGCAGCCTATTTATCTAAATGTATCCTCTTTACTGGATTGTCTGATTAAACATAATGTACCTACTATGTATAGTAGAAGATATGTACAACTGAAATGTGGCTTACCTACTTTTTTCAAAGTTTTGCATGTATGCATTTTCTCAAATAATTTTTTTTTGCTGTTCACTGTACATTTTATCTGTTTGTTGACAGAACCAAGCGCAGATGAGTTGCGCAGACTGATGATGCTGCATGGTGGTCAGTTTCACACTTACTACTCACGTTCCAAGACCACTCATATTATTGCTAATAATTTGACCAACAGTAAAATTCAAGAACTCAAAGGGGAAAAAGTCATCAGGCCAGAGTGGATTACTGACAGGTGAGTTGATTGGTAGATGAATGTGTTTATTTTATAGCCACTTGTTTAAACACTTGTTTGCATTATTGTGTGAAAATGACTGCTCACTTTGTTGTTTGTTTAAAACAGTATAAAGGCTGGACGTCTCCTTCCTTACCTCCAGTACCAGCTGTATGCTAAACAGAAAGGTTCACTTTTTGCTGGCATGAAGTTGCGCCAGACCTCAGAGATTGTAGGACCCAGCCATGGCCTGCCTCAGCACAGCATCAATCAAAAGCTTTATCTGCCACAGCGCAGCATTCAGCACTCTGTTCTCAGCACTGAACAGTCCCCATCCAGCTGCCAGAGTAACTCCATCCCCAACTCAAGCCACAGTCAAGGCAGCTTCCACGCTCGGTTCATCCAGCACAACACTCTACAGTGTAGTATCATAACACCTCAATCTAGTCTTCAATACCAGAGAGTTGGCCAACCACAACCTCAAATCAACTCTTCCTGCCAAACTCCTCAGAGCAGCTGCAAGGAAGGGGAATTAAAGCGGTGAGTATGTCAGGTTTATTAGAGGAGTCTCCTGTTTAATATATTCCAAAAAGGGTTTTGCACACTCTATATTAATGTTTCAGAAAGTTAATAATAATGTCTTGTAATTAATAATTAATTTAGAAACTAAGCAGGTATCTCCTTGTGTTACAGAAATGGATTATTAAGGACCTCATCAGACTCGAAGAGCCATTCAAAATTGGACAAAATGCAAGACTCTGTAAATGAGGATCTTTGTCTACATGGAGCCCCACAAATGTTAAAGGAGGCACCCATGACAAATGGACACACTCACCTCATTAATGGTGCCTTAAAGGCAGGGGATCTCTCCCTGGATACAGAGCAGTATGTTGACAAGGACCTGATTCAGCACAGAGTCAAATGTCCAGAATCTAAACCTCTAAATCGTGCAGCCAAGTGTCATACCAAACTAGACCCATATGAGTTCCCCCACAGTCCTCCAAATCAGTCTGAGCAGGCTGCTGTCATCCAAGAGCAGTTTAGCCTCAAAGATGCCAATGACAGGGGACCTAAAGCTTCACCACCCACCTACCAGGAGGCTCTACAAGCTAAAGAGACACGCCAACCATCACCCCAGCCATCCTGTGATGTTGATTCATGTTCTGAAAAGAGTCTTTCACATTCTCCCATTCGACTGAACGGAAGTCACCACAATGCCTTTTCATTTGACCCTGCCTCACTGAACACTAACAATTTAACAGCCAAAACGGGTCTTTCCATTCACAAGACATCTCCATCCAAGTCTTCAGCTCAGCTGCTGGCTCAAACAGATAATTTGATTTCTGAGTTCTACTCACACTCGCGTTTACATCAGATTTCTACATGGAGGACTGGTTTCTCTGAATATGTCAATGAACTGCATAGCAAGCGGAGAACAGTGGGGGCTGCCTCCTTCCCCGGGAAAGACCGACTTAGGAAAAATATGTCCCGGTGCTTTATTGACAGTCAAGGTATTAAGAGGAATGTTTTTTTTGTTTTGTTTTGTTCTAAAAAATCAAACCACAGTATATTAGAAGTTGCATTATGGTGACCACTGTGTGCTATACTTGCCCATGGACCATGTTTGTATATAGCTTGCTGCTCTAATCTGTCCAATAAAAGTAAATGCTAAAACATCTATTATATTTTTAAAAAGTATTAGAATATTCAAGGGCACTCATAGCACATGTTTATACAGTCAAATACTTCACCTGCTCCTTGGCCTCAGAGTACTTCAATGAAGCACTCAATCTTCCAATATAGAAAAAGCAATTATTTTTTGCAGAATCCTGTTAGTAGACAAACAAATGTAAAAACCACCAACCAAACCTAAACGTGATTACATTGTCTGAGTTTATAAAGACTAAGATCAATTGATGAAAGAATAAAAGTTGCAACAGCATACATAATATTTAATTTTAGCACTTGGATGTTCACAATATCTGTCAAACCTAATTTAAGAGACGGATTAGCAGTAGAGCGAGATAGGGTGAGTATATGCTTCAGAAAATGTAATTATAGCAAATGCATTGCAAGTCATTATTATGGGTGGAAAGTTTGGTCTTGATCTTTAAAGTTGACTATTTGTTTTTGTTTTTTTCAGACTGTTCTTTATGATCAGAACACTTTCTATATTTCAGAAATGTAGAGAATGGTTACAACACTTCATATGCACCAGTTATGATGGAATTATTTTGCAAGTGTTTCATCTTAAAGTATAAACAAATTAAACCAAAAGAGACTAAACAAAAATGTATATCAAGTATAACTAGAACTGCCAGCAGTTCTAACGGGGGCCAGGCCTCCCCTCACAGTCAGAGCCCACACAAGTCAGCTGTGGGAAGTGAAACATTTTGCATGTGGGGAAAAAAAGATGGGGTGGAAATGGCCGTGGTCTATCCCATGTGATTCAGAACTCTTCAGAGAATCTGAATATGAGTGTTTTGAATGTGTGATGTACAGTTATAGGCCGCACACATTCCAATTTTTGTTAGTGCCACCTTCTGTTGGACGTGTGAATTTTTGCATCCGAGTTACGTGCTGGGGTCTCTATCAAACCTCCAAATTTAATCTTCAAACATTGCACGGTTTTGGCTGCAGTAACAGTTTTATCTGAGAAAAATAAAAAGGCAAAATAAATAAACAAAAATCAGAACGGAAACAATTCCAGCAATTCACGTTCCACAGCACCACTGAACTGTGTATTGTGAATGCTTGCATTTCATGTCCCACAGGCTTGGCCCCCAAATAATTATTGCATTGTATATATTGCAGTACTTGCTGTGTAGATGTGCACAGTCCTTAGTTAACTTTGTTTCATGCTTAGGTAGTGTTGTCATATTTTGGTGGGATTTAAAATCCATGCTCCAATGATGTGTTTGGTCTTTGTCAGGTACATCAGCAGCAGTAAATGTTAAGTCTTGTATTCTCCATGTGGACATGGACTGTTTCTTTGTGTCAGTGGGGATCCGTCATCGACCAGAGCTGAAAGGTGATATTAATTTTTTTAAATTGAAAATATCTGTTGTAAGTGAAATACAACTAAATCAATACATAACATATGGTAACAAAATTGCATTATGAGAAGATAGAACTTCAAGATTGCTAGAGATTCCATTTTTGGATAAAGGTAAATGTGTTCCAGTATACAACTGTTAATTGTGCTGCTACAGGAATGCCTGGTCTACAGGTCTTTTTTTCAGTGAAAATGAAATCTAAAAATTAAACTGCTGTTATTTTTCATAACAATTTTAATGTTTTTGTTCTATTATTATTTGCACATGCTGCATCCCTACTGTGAAACACATGTTCTTGTGTAACGCAGTCACTCCTCTTGGTATCTTGCAGGGAAACCAGTAGCTGTAACTAGTAACCGAGGACAAGGCAAAGTACCGTTGAGACCAGGGGCCAACCCTCAGCTGGAGAAACAGTACTATGAGAGAAAACAGATTCAGGCTAAATATGGTAGGACTGTTATACACCCATGCTGAACTTAATTAAATTTCACTTACCTCACTTCTGTGCTGATGACACATGTTTTGTTTAATTGTAATGATGTCCCCCCCCCCCCCCCCCCCTCCTATTCCTCAGGGAGGGATGAAGAGGATCTGCACACAACTTCTTCACAAAACAGTTCTGGTTCCTGTGTTAATGGCATAGACCAGGACACTGTTGCTCTCTCAATGGCAGAGATTGCATCCTGCAGTTATGAGGCCAGGTAAGATCATTCCATAATCTTGTGTCACAGATATTTCAAACAACTACATTTATTTTGTTTTTTTACTTTAATGTGCTTTTTTTATTTATTTTTTTAACAGGCAAGCGGGTGTCAGAAATGGGATGTATTTTGGAAAAGCGAAACAGTTATGTCCCTCACTTCAGTCTGTCCCATATGACTTTGAGGCCTATAAAGAAGTGGCCCTCACAATGTATGAGGTTCTGGCCAGGTAAGAAGGACTTGGAGGTTATCTTGCACATGAAGTGACAGAGTGAGTAAAAGGGACCTCAGAGATAACCCTATCCATTACTTATTGTGTGCAGTTATACCCATGACATCGAGGCTTTGAGCTGTGATGAAGTGCTGATAGATGGTTCTGCTCTGGTGGCAGAGCTAGGCATCAGTCCAGATGATCTGGCAAGTGCCATCAGAGCAGAGATAAAGGAGAAAACTAGATGTTGCGCTTCTATAGGAATGGGTGAGTTCATGTTTGTACAGTGTTGTAGAATTGATCCAAATCCTCTTAATGGTCTACTTATTCCGTCTGACTCTTCATATGTTTAGGTTCAAACATCCTGTTGGCTCGGCTAGCAACACGTAAAGCCAAGCCAGATGGGCAGCATTTTCTGAAGTCTGAGGAAGTGGATGATTTTATAAGGGATTTGTCAGTAACCAGCTTACCAGGTAGATAAGGCATCACCTGCTGGTTGGACACATGTATTTTTTTTGCCTTTCATCACATATATGGATGTTACATGATTTCATAGCTTCGGTCTTGTGTTTTGCATTTTTTTTAGGAGTTGGGCCTGTTATGGGCAGAAAGCTGGCTGCTATAGGGGTCCGGTCATGTGGGGACCTTCAACAAGTGTCACTGTTTCAGCTTCAGAAAAAGTTTGGGCCTCGAACTGGACAAACTCTTTTCCGTTTCTGCAGAGGTCTAGATGATCGTCCCGTCCGTTATGAGAAGGAGAGGAAATCTGTCTCAGCTGAGATGAACTACAACATTCGCTTTACTAAGGTTAGATACAGTCTATTTTCCTCTTTTGTATATTTATTCATTATGTATCTGTAAAATGTGTTTTTCTTTGGAAGAATTCATTTTTACTGGAGTTTTTTTGTAAGGTTGTTCATAACTGTTATAAAATGTGTCTTGAGTTATTCCAAACTGGAAGGCATGGTTGAATCATTCAACTGAAAATGACTCAGTGTCTCTTCTCAAAGCCATCCATTGAATTTGTTCATATGAAAGTGACGAGAGTCATTGTGTGAAGAATGGTTGTAGGCCTTGAGAAAGAACCTTGCACCACTCTCTTTTCTCACATCTACATACAATGTGGTCTGTGAGAAACGGCTACATTTTGCAGGACTAATAGTTCCCTTATCTTTGATAATGGGAAGATGTAGGAAGATTTGCCTTGAAATTCTTTTTCAGCAGTACTTTAGACTCTGTGTTTTATTGATGTGGCAGGTTGATGAAGCAGAGTGTTTCCTGACTAACTTGTCCATGGAGGTGCAAAAACGTTTACAAGAAGCAGGACTCCGGGGTCGCAGAGTTACCCTTAAAACAATGGTTCGCAAAATGGGAGCTCCACTGGAGTCGGCTAAATATGGTGGCCATGGTGTCTGTGATAATCTAGCCAAGTGAGTCACTGCCATGCCTGCATGTTACAAGCAACTGACAGCTGTGTTTTTTAATTGATTGTTCTTGTCATTGTCTCCATAGTCATTTTTATTTGTGTCTTCTGTTAGGACCGTGATGCTCGCTCAGTCCACAGATAGCGGCCAGTTGATTGCAGCTGCGGTTATCAAGTTGTTCCATTCCATGAACCTGCAGGTTCAGGACCTGAGAGGAGTTGGAATCCAGGTCCAGCTTCTTGAGGGACATCACTCTGTTCCTCAGGACTACAAGACACGCTCCATCAAAGACATGTTATTGGGTCAAAGATTAAGTCCACGATCCAGCAATAAAGGTTTGTTGGTGTTTTTTCTGTTCACGTATTCATTGTTATTTTATAAACCACAAACCATATAGGTCAATATTAACATTGCAGATGCTGCAGATAATAAAACCCATAAGGAAAAGACTTCCTGTACCACACTCCCATCGTCCACCTCTGCCGAGGCAGTTCCTGGAACAAGCAAAGGAAATGAAGCATGCAAACGAACTCCAAAACGTTCTCAGTCCCGTCTCAACCTTAGCATTGAAGTTCCCTCCCCTTCACAGGTAAGTGCCATGTGAGAAATGTGTGCATAATAAAACAAGAGTTCAACAGTGAAACATTGGTTTTTCAAATTGCATCTCTTCTTGGTATCTTGAGGTGGATCGTTCTGTCTTGGAGGCTTTGCCCACAGAGCTGAGAGAACAGGTGGAGAATTCCTGGGCTTTTCGAGATGGGAGATCAAATAACCGACATTGTCCCAATCCACAACCCTCTTCTCCTAAGGCCCATTCCACCTCTCCACCTCATCCTCCTCCTGGCCCTGCACTGTATGTTCCACCTGCAGGAACACTGATACTACAGATTCCAAATCAGCCAGGCAGTCCTGGAATTGTACTGGAACTACCAAACTACTCACAGGTAGGGAATTATAAGCCGAAAATAAAATGATCTGATAGAGATAATAATGTGCAGATACATTCTCACATTGTTCTGTATTAAGTTTTTACAGCATGAAAACAAAAATTATGATAAATGTCCCTCCTGTTTGTCATGAATTATTACTTACTACAATGGTTATTCCACCTGCACTTCTAGTATTTAACTTTTTGATGGTCTTTTTAGAGAATCACATAAAAAGTGCTTTGCAGTAGTCAACCTAGCTAGAAATAAAAGTGGGAATGACTTTTTATTCAGTATTTGACATGAAGTCCCCATAAGTTGTACTGTACATTAGAGAAGTATGTAATAACAAGAACTCTGAGAGCGCAAACCTCCACCAAGGCAGACCTCCCCCCTTTAAATGAAGAGAGGTCCGCCAAGGAAGTGTTAAATTCGAGTCTTTTTTTGTTTATCTGTTTGTTTTTTTTGAATGTCAGCAGGATTATGCAAAAAGTTTTGAACGGATTTTGCTAACATGTTCAGGGTGTGTTGGGAGTGTCACAAGGAACAAATGATTACGTTTTGGTGATGATCCGGAAGAGGTCCTGGATTCTGGATCACTTTGAAATTTTACATTGCGGTAAATGGAGAATAAATTTCAAAGTGATCCAGAATCCAGGATCTCTTGCAGATCTCCACCAAAGTTGTATCATTTATTCCTCGTGACACTCCCAACACATCTTGAAAATGGAATCAAAATCTGTTCAAAACTTTATGCGTAATCCTTCTGACAGACTCGAATTTAACACCTCCTTGGCGGAGGTAATAAGGATTTCAGTGATGCAATGGAAAGATTGTTCTTTCCCTTCCTTCCTGTATCTGTGCTTGACGGTTTTTGAGTTCCCTTCATGATCTGAAAGAACAACAATGTAGAACTATCATTCCCCCTGAAAATGGCAAGTTTTGATAAAGACACATCTCTCATGTTTACTCTGTATCCATTTATTTATTTTAATACCGTGACATGTTTCTTCATGTGCACATCATCCACAGAAACACTTTCCCTCCAGATACCATTTTGCAAATGCACTATTCCAGCATATTCCACTCAACATCAACCAAGAACCATCCAAACAAACTTTCACCTCTATTCTGGAACACTAAGATATGCGCTGGTCTTATTTGGCCATTTTAAAATCCTCTAGTCAAGTATAACTGACAAATTCAATTCATCTTAAATGCTAATACAATGTTTGCAGGTGGCGTTATTACATTTTAGGCACACAAATGAATTACAAAAACAAAATACATTAAATTATTACCCCACAAGGAATGGCAAAGTTATGTTTTTGTCTGTTTATCTTTTTGCCTGTTAGCAAGATAATTAAAAAAGTTATGGATGGATTTAGATGATGGGAAATGTTGATACTAGCACAAGAAACAAGTGATAAAAGTTTGGTGTTGATGGGTGGAGAGTGGGGGTGCGTGTATCTTTCATTTGGTAGGTTGGGGTGGAATAGCACTCACGGAAGTGAAACCACGTGCCCATTTAGGGAGGATGTGGGAGGGCTGATCTGCCTTGGTGCCGGCACTCTCACTGTGCTTCTCTAGTTACATATTGCCTTCAAGCTGTGTGTTTAAAAAAATGCAATGGTTGTCACAAAATGCAAGTGTTATCACATGATCACATAAAAATGTGTTCCTGATTACTATATGATGAAGATGTCACCACTATAAATGCTAGTTCTATTAGGTCATTTCATTCAATAAAATATACAGAGCTAACGACTGTCTGACTATAGGTCGATCCGGACGTTTTTGCTGCACTTCCCAAAGAGCTCCAAGAGGAATTGAAATCTGCCTACAGCCGAGTCACAAATGTCCAACCCCAGGCCAAAATGTGTAAGCCATAATAAAATCAATTAGAAAGAAATAATGTTTGCTTTTACTGCTGCTCACACACTGCATATTCTTCTCATCTACTTTTGATGGTCCTCTCTGATATTTCTACAGTGGAGCCAAAGAATCCATTGATGCAGCTTAAACAGTCAGGAATTGGGATTGGCCGTGTGAAGCGCCGCTACAAAAAGAAGAACACAGTGAGCCCCGTGAAAAAGGGACCCTCCCCTCAGAAGAGACGCCCCACAATGAACAGTCCTGCTAAAAATTTTCCATCACCCATGAAACCAAAGGAACCAAGGAACATGGTAAAGGTGAGCCCACAAACAGTGATACGTAATAGATTTGTTGCTTAACAAATGTCACCAGTTCACACCTGTTTTGTTTTGAACCCCCTCAGCATGAAACTGGTCCGTCCACATCATCCTCAAAACAAGACTTCATTGAGTCTGTGCCTAAAGTCATTCCTCGCTGTGCTCCAACACTGGCCGGAGCCTGTGACCTGACAGACATTAAAACACTTTTGCGTGAATGGGTCACCACCATCACAGGTAAATAATGAGTAGTAACTCTGTCATAAGGCGATAATGATTATGTTCACGTGTATTGGCTTATTGTCTCAATTTTGTGCTTAAATTCACCAAATACAAGACATTTTCATAAAAGTAGGCTCCTAATTCCCAAATTAACTTAAAACTAAGACTTTTGTTTGAATGGAGAAAAAAAACACTCAAACTAGCCAGTGCCAGTAGATGATGACATGTTTTCATTATTTTTGAAAATCAATTCTGTTTTAACCTGTTATAAACATGAAGCATTTGAGGAGTCATTCAAAAATGAGACTCCTGAGCTGACTGAGTTATTACTTTTTGAAGATCACAATGACTTTGAGAAATAAAAACATTGAATTTTGTCAGTAAAATATCTTCCAACTGTTAAAATTCTTCCTGAAAATCAGTGTTTTCTGCTGAAGTGAACTGAGCTGAGTGCTTTAATGCAGTGGCGCAATCAGCCAGGGTCTTAGTTTTTAACAATGCCTTTATTTATCCAGATTTCAAGGCAAATTAGTCTTACTTAAGATATTCAAAAGCAGCTTTGTATTACATAAAGATTTAGATGTCTAGCTGAAACCAAATTCTTAGTTAGTTTTAAAGTTCAGTCTTGGTGGAGTTTTAAGCTGTTCTTCTTTTCTGTTAGAACCCATGGAAGAGGACATCCTGCAGGTGGTGAAATACTGCACTGATTTGATTGAGGATAAAGATTTGGAAAAGTTGGATTTAATTATAAAATACATGAAAAGGTAAGTTCTGGACAGTTCCCCAAGTTCAGCCTTCTTCCGTGCTCTGTCTTGTTGAGTGTTGTGGCTCATTCGTTAATTGGCATTTGTGCTTGTGCAGGATCATGCAGCAGTCAGTGGAGTCTGTGTGGAGCATGGCTTTTGACTTCATCGTAGACAATATTCAGGTGGTGATTCAGCAAACTTATGGTAGCACCCTGAAGATAGGATGAAGGAGGAGCCACATTTGATGCCACAAGGACATCCATAGACACTGACTGTTGCTCAGGAGGTCAAGCGGATCATCCACGAACTGCAGGGATGCAGGTTTGATCTACAAATTTCTCAGTACAGATCAGAGTCCTACATGAGTAAGTAAGAGCTAAATTGTAAAGTGCTTTGTACAAAACGCAGTCTGTTTGAACATATTGACAGGAAGCAATGACATTTACTTAACTTGGTCAGTTGAGTTTCAATATTATCAAGCAATTGATTGAAGCAAACTCTTGAAATGTCACATAAAAACAATATCCAAATTAATCAACTTCACATTGACTTGTTTAGAGCAAAGGAACATAGCTACATCAGAAGAGCTGCAACAATTATCGGCTTAATCGGTTAATTATTAAATGATTAATCGATTATTTTTATTTTATAAATGAAAATTCTTTGATTCTACTTTGACAGATTTTAATATCATCTGGTTTCCTTACACAGGAGGTAAGCTAAATACATTTGTGTGAATCAGACAAGATATAAGGGGGCTTTGAAAAGTGGAAAAAGAACATGGCTATGAATTATTTTAAATCACAATTTTACATAGTTCGACTTAAAGGCTGGTATCAGTGCTTGCAGGAGTATATTGACCTTAATAGAGTATCTGTTGAAAAATAAACATTATGAGTTTTCCACATGTCCTTTGTCCACAAACGTTTTGAAGCCTCCTCATGTTTAAAGATGTCATTTTGGGCTTTTGGAAACGGATATTTTCACCAATTTTTTTACACTATGGATCAAACAGCATGTCGATTAATAGAGGGAATAATAAGAACTGGCAGTGAAAATGCTCAATAGTAACTGTAATGATGTTACAGGCAGGATGTTACAGGTATGCAAGACAGAGTTGATGTCAAGCTCCTAGATTGAATGTAAATTTGGTTTGTGGTTGATACCAAACATGTTTTTGGGCTTTAAGTGGAATATTGATGAAGATGCTGATGAAACAGTTGATGAATCAGCCAAATGTTTTCTCCATCAGAATTAATTTCTCTTGAAGTATAATGATGAACACTTTAAAATGTGCACAACAGCCCATCTGGTATTATCATCATCACTATAGGTTCTGCAGAATGACACAGATTTCTACTAATAGTTTCACACATGATGATAAGGTATTGGTGGCAGCATTTGTAATATATCATTAACTACAGGACACTTGATCTAAACAGAAATGCAGGAAATCGTCTGTACAAAAGCCACAACACCACAGATCGTAGCAGCTTTTTGCAGAATTATTTTACAGATAAACTTCTTTGTAAATTAATGCACTCATTTTCTAACATATGTGAAGTTTTCTATAAGACTTTTTCTGGCATTTTGGCAGCCAGACCTTCTAAGGTTTAAATCCCTACTGTTCATGTGAGAAACCGGTCATCTTCCCGAGTGTGTTTGACAGGTTTTAACCCTATTACAAAGGCATTGTCAAGTTATTTTTTTGTTCATGCTTGTAATTGAATCATCTAGATAAGAGAAGATTATCATGTTCTAACTCAAAGTATTGTTTAATTAAGTTAGAATATGTTAGCCTTGTAGCAGCCATGATAATCCCTGGTTTTCTAAGATGCACCATTTTTCATCAGTATTTCTGTGTGCTTCATGACAAAAGTACTGATCTGTGAAATTACTGTGTCACAAAAGAGCAGATACAATAGTCTGCAGGATACAGTAATGTTTCTTTTTTCTTGCAAAAAAAGTGCCAAACTGTTAAAATGTAAATAAGGTTTTTTTTTTTTGTTTTGTTTTTTTAAAGATACTTGTTAAAGGTTTTAAAAGAGAAGTTGTATGTAGAGGGTTTACCTCTTGTATTGTTTACATGTAGTGAATTCTTAGTAACTGTCTTTAAAATTGTAAATCTTTTCACTCTAGTTGTTTCCAAGTGTTTCAACACGGAAATCAGAAGCTGGCCAAAGTACTTCATTTGAGGTTAACTGTTGATTCTCAGTAGCACTCTGATTTAGGACTATGTTAACAGGGGTTATGGCAATCAGTAAGTAGCCTATGCATTTCTTTTCTGTTTCCAGCTTACAATTAAGATGTCCCGTGAAGATCTGTAACATTTCATAAAGACTTTCTATTCGGAGTGATTTTGGTATTCTTTTCTGTTTCCCGACTTCAAGGTTTTATAAATATGAATATCAGAATAATGCAGATTTTTTTTTTGTATTTGAACGGGTGATACAGTTTTTACTTCTGTAACTCATCTTGTGTACCTCACAACTCGAAGAAAATTGTACAGCTTATAGCTACTCCACTGCATTTCTTTGGAGTTTACATTTATGACTGGTGAACAGACCCTAGTTCTCAGAAGTATTACATATGGTTGAATTATTCCTATATGCAAACCAAAAATAATTTGTCAATTTCAAAAGCTGAATGAAATGAATGTAATTCCAAATGTGTGAGTCTCTGGTCACCGTCAAGATGTACGCTTCTCTTCACATGCCATATATTTCCTAAAGGGAATGGCCAGTCTTGTCTTTTCTGAACTGGCTCGTGCCTGAAGACCTGAAGCTGTGAACCTGTTTGTAAGTTTTCTAAATCTTGGTTTAATAAACTGTAAACTCTGTGTTATTAAGTTGTCTGCTGCTTTTTGAGGCTCTACTGTATGATTTCTGCAAGTTTATGGATGATCATGAGACATTTCTGTTACAAAAATAACAACGAAGCACAATCTTTAGAACAATGAGATGAATGGATTATGTGTTATGCATCATGTATTGGTCTATATTTCTCAAACACGTCTGAGAAGATCCATATTAATACTATTAATAAATTGTGGGATTTAACTGAAGTAGTGCAGTTTTTAATTGTGCAAAACTTCCCTATAAATAATACAATTAAAATATCTATTATGACCAATCTTATTTTGCTTACCAATATTTGAGAGTGAAGTAGCATTAAAAGCATTGGATAGGAAATGGCAATTGCAGTATTGTCATATATTCAATTCAGTTTATTTGCCATACACTTGTCTAAAATCTACATGAAACAGATGAAAAGAACTGATAAAAAATGGATAAAAACAAATGCATCACAAAAAAAAAAAAATTTAAATGTATACAAGCATTTGATCCAATGTGCTGTCAGCCTGGATGTATACCCTGTGCTGCTCAGACTTGGATTTAAAAGTGCCACCATGATATGTGTAGTCATCTAGTCTTATAAATGTGTATATTAAATTCCTTAAACGTTTTTGCAGTGTGTTTACCTCAACAGACATAAACATGTAGCTAGTATTTTTTCTTCGCAAACCTCAAGAGACTTATTTGACAATCTGAACACAGGAAATGTCAGGTTTTTCTCCTGTTTAGTTCTACATATAAGAACTGGAATTATACTTTATGTCAAGTGTTAAACCATAGTCAGAACATACAACAAGAAGCTGTTGCAGGCCCTGCACTACTTGGACTAAAGGTCACCAGGGCATCTGCACACATAAGATAAGTGACAAATGCACCACAAATCATATAGTATGTGTTACAACCATTCAGTCTTCTAGACAGTTCATCCATATAAATGTTAAATAAAAGAGGGGACAGAATGCCACCCTACCTAACCCCATGTCACACTAAAGGGCTCAGATATACTTCTTCCCCACGTAATGTGCATTTTCTGATGTGAATACCAAACGGCAAGTATCATTACAATGTAGTCAGGTACCTCTCCTTGCTTTAACTTAATAAATAGCTTTTTATGGCATACTCGATCAAACGCCTACCTAGTATACCTGGTTAAATAAATATATAAATTTGAAGAATCAAGGTCTCCAGAGTCTTCTCATGTAGAACAATTAAATAGTCAGCTTGTACGTAGTCTGAAACTTGGCAAATTGTGTTTAAATTACTGGTAGTATTTATGTAGTAATAAACTCGTCTTCTTATTGACGACTTAGAAACAAGTATATAGAGCGAAACATTTGAAAATGAGTCAAAAGAACATATTTCACTGCACTTCTCATACGCTTTGACAGAAATAAAATATCCTGCGTATTTCCGGTGTGGTTTGACGTTAACGGGCCTTCTGTGACGTCACTTCCGCTGTAGCCGTTGAGTCTGTCTTTCGCGCATAAAGTGAAGTGTAGCAGAACAGCAGGTAAAGCAATTTTTACCCCACCGGTTATGACTTTTAATATTTTTATTCCCAGTTCACGTAGCAGTATCAATTTAGTCTCATAATTTGACATTTCGGACTAACATTTCTTTTCGGTATCTGCAGTGTTAAACTCAGCAAGCTAGGCACAGGTTAGCTACAGTTAGCTAGCGGGCTAAGATAAATATCTCCGCCACGTTTAAGTGCAGATTTTTCTGTCATTACAATAAATGAATACCTGTATTCCATAGTAACATGTACATATCTAATGGAACAAATGCCAAAATCACTAAATAGACCGTGGTCTATCAAATAGTCTTAACAAAGTATCCCGGCAACAGAAATAAGGCGTGCCGGTGCCATCTGACACCGGCCCTTTGTCCATAACATTACCAAGACCGAGTGTGACAGCAATACCAAACACCAACACAAACATGATGAGACCATAAACCCGTAATGCTTACATGCAACTATTCCGGTGACTTGCGACCAGTTAAGAAGCTAACTACGTTGTTTTAGAAATGACATCAACTTACATTATTATGCAATGGTTACACATGACGCACACCACCTCATGTACTTTGTATCGTAGCTTGAATGATTTCAATGTAAACCTTATTCTTGGAAGACATATGCCCTCCGTAACCGTTCTAATGTTTGGTGTTGATTGAAACAGTTGGAAAATCGTTTCTAACATTTGCCCATCCATTATATTAAAATTCTGGCCAATCTTTAACACTTAAAGTATACATGAATTTTGCAAATCACCATGTTTGCATCTAATTAGAATTACTGTAATTAGACTTTTGAATATGACACAAAAATTGTATTAAGAAAATTATGTATACTTAGCTTAATATGTCTAATGTTTACCTGTAAACCAATATTTCAGAAAGGTATGAATATAATCTTTTGGTCGCTATACAGCTACTAATACTGCAACGTATCACAAAAAATCTAAAGAAAAAGAGCAATAAAAGACTTAAAAATATTGTTTTAGTAGTAATCAGGGGTGGGGTTGTGGCATATCCTTTCATTTCTGTGACGTTTTGATTAAGTGGCATCTACTCTGACACTATTAATTATCCTTTAGGTTCATCAAATAACCATGGCCAACCAACCGATGGATATCATAACGAAGGTTTTGGAGCAGTCAGCAAAGCTGGTGGAGGAGCAGGTGGATGCACAGCTGAGCAAACTGAATGAAATGGATGAAGACGATTTGGAGAGACTCAAAGAACGGCGGTTAGAGGCACTGAAAAAAGCCCAAAAACAGAAGCAGGTACTCTATATCAGATGGTTTTGCTAAATACTCTATTTGTTGTTTGGTAAATTACATTATTCACATTTACTGCTAATGGGTGGCACTGTGGTGCAGTGGTTAGCACTTGTGCCTCACAGGAAGAAGGACCCTGGTTCAATTCCCACACCAGACCTTTCTGTGTGAAGTTTGCATGTTCTCCCCGTGTCTGCGTTTGTTTACTCCAGTTTCCTCCCACCATTCAAAGACATGCACTGATAGGTTAATTGGTTAATCTAAATCACCCATAAGTGTGAATGTGAGAGTGATTGTTTGTCTATATATGTTCAGCCCTGAGATGAACTGGTGTCTCATACAGGGTGTAACCCGCCTTTGCCCATTGTAGCTGGATTAGGCCCCCACAGACCCCCATGACCCTAGTGAGGATAAAGCAGGCTCATGTGATGAGACAAGAGACATTTACTGCTAACAACAATTCTAAAGCAGATGGAATAATAGAAGCAAACCAGTTGAAGTTGTTATTGCAAATAAAACCAAACTTTATTCTTCAAGAGAATTATATGTTGGAATATGCAGTACTTCACAGCAGAAAATAAAACACACAACACTGCAAATTCACTGTTTTTCCTCTCCTTTGTTTTTAAGGAGTGGTTGTCCAAAGGTCATGGAGAGTACAGAGAAGTCCCAAGTGAGAAAGACTTTTTTGGTGAAGTCAAGGAAAGCAAGAATGTTGTCTGCCATTTCTACAGAAATTCCACTTTCAGGTGAGTCAAAGTATGCTGTCAAAAGTCAGAAGTAGTGTTTCTAACACTTTCACAAGTAAACTGTCTGAGATTTTGCAGTGATGTCTTGCATGTTTTTATGCAAAGTATGTGTAACTTAATTATTTAAATGTATTTTGTTTTTCTTTAAATGTTAGCTGCCTGTTAAAAGTATATTTGTTTGTAAGTATGTTACCATCAGGCTACTAGATTCTGTTCTCTGTTTCCTAAATGTAGGTGTAGGATCCTTGACAAACACCTGGCTATCCTGGCAAAGAAGCATGTGGAGACCAAATTTATTAAACTGAATGTGGAGAAGGCTCCATTTCTGACAGAGAGGCTGCGGATCAAGGTTATTCCGACACTGGCTCTGCTCATAGATGGAAAAACGAAGGACTATGTGGTTGGATTCTCTGACCTGGGCAACACAGACGAGTTTCCCACAGAGATGCTTGAATGGAGACTTGGCTGTGCAGATGTTATTAACTACAGGTAAGACACAGACTTTGTTCCTCTCCTTTACTGGACATGACTTTGAAATCTTGGACAGACATGTTATTCTACTTAATTGATTTTTGTGATTATTTGTTTCTTTTTCCAGTGGTAACCTGATGGAGCCTCCCACAGTGACTCAAAGATCAGGCACAAAGTTCACAAAAGTGGAGAAGAAAACCATCCGAGGGCGAGGTTATGACTCGGATTCAGATTCTGACGATGACTGAAAAGCGCTGACAGTTGTCTGGTTTTCTCTCTCAGGGCTACCTCATTTAAGAACAAAAAATCAAACAGCCAGCCCGTTTCCATTTTGCCTCTCCCCTTTTCTCTGTGACTTATCCATTTATCACTTATTCATATTTGTTTGTACGACAATAGTTGATATTTTTAAAAGGAATTAACATTTTTCTTCCAACTAATTTAATGATTTGTCAATCCCATTGTGAATTTGAATAAACTGAACATGCATTAGTATACATACTGAGCCACTGTACCCTTCGTTATTGGAGCCAAAACATTGGCAGTGGAGGCCTGATGTGCCCGGTCAATTTATTTCTTTTTTTTTTTTTTCATTTGAAACTCATGCCCATTTTTGAGGGGCTGAACAAGGACAAAAAAATATGTTTCAGAAGTTTTGTCAAAGTGCAAAAAAATACTGTAGTGCTCCTGACTACTTTTACCAAGTCAGGCAAGTCCTAAGAAGTTTTAGATGTGATGAAAATCAATGGAAATCATCAGTCAACACAGTATGTGTTCAAGGTTGGACGGAGAGTTTTGATGTCACATTAAGAAAAACAAAACCATCGAAAGTAATTATATTTTTTTTGTCTAATTGGCACCAAATTTCACATTTATAATTAAGTGATTCACTGTTAACATTATCATAATATTTAATCTAACTTGGCACTATCTATTGGTATCACAAAATGAAAGGTTTTCATTTTTTATGTGCTCCTTGTAAGTTTAACACATCAAACAAGTGCCAACAAGTTAAGCATACAATGTCCTAAAATTAGTGACCTTGCATGATACAATGTTTATAGTGACACAAGTTGTGATCTTTTATAAAGCAAAAAAATTATTATAATGTAACTATACTTTGTTAAATCTGCATCAAATTTATCTTGTAAGAACAAGAGTCCTACCTTGAACATAATACTGAGAATCACTTCTAGAGCAACCTACAGGAAACAGGAAATCAAATTCACAATACAAGGGTCATCTGACACAGATTCCACAAAACATACTGTCTGTCTTAGGTGACTCTTCTATAGCACTGCATAGTGGACAATGGACGTCACATTAAACTCGGTTGTATTACATCCACGACCATGTTAGCCCCCAAAACACCACCTGTACCCACCCCAAGGTGCATGAGGGCATAATGGCCCATTCATAACTTGTAGTTACTAGTTATGTCTTGTCATTGGTTAAAGTGAGAAGGGTTTGTCTTCCATTGAATTTTGAGTCTCTTGCTCTAAAAAAAAAAAATCATGATGCATGTGAGTGCCAAGAATGTCTTTCACCATCAGAATTTCATTTACAGAAAACACTTCCTTGTAAAGAAAAAAAGACAATGAAAAGCAAATAAATTTAAAAATAACTTTTACTGTATTCACCATTTTGTGTGCCTAGGACACGTGAATGAGCTTCGCTGTGAAAAATGTCACAAACTTCCTTGATCTAAATTTATTAGTGAATAATAAATTCACTAATAAAATAAAGCAGATAAACTAATAAACTTAAGTGGATGCAACAAACTGGCATTTAAAATGATCTTTGCACACAGAATCACTTCAGTAAAAATAATCAAACCTGAGTCTAAGTGTGTGTGATTCATGTGCATTTCGAGCATTTAAACCTAGGTTTTGGAATAAACATCTATGGTACAGGCATTCTGATAGAAAAGACATTTATGTCACAATAAGTAGAAAATATTTTCAATTAATTTCCTCAATACGAGTAACAGATCAGCAAAGGCTGGTAGAAATCAAATTTTCTATTTAGAACAAATGTAGTTCTTATGGATGTAGTTTTAGTGGAATATATGTACTCTTAATACCCACAAGATTGAAACAATTGATGGAAGATGTGGGACTTTAAATGGATTTAGAAGAATCAGTCATTTTAGCCTTTGTTTTAAGAGTCAAATCCAGGTCCTCTATTGTGAGTCCAAAGTTAAATAACAGAAACATATAGGGGTTTCACATCGATATTTATTCATAATAGATCCAATATACGACATGCTAGGATTCAATTGCCTTAGGATCTACAGGGTGCAACACACGCCGAACCATCAGCTCTCCTTTACTGTTAATGTAGCTGTCGGCCATTTCTTGTTCAGAGGGAAGTCCAAAAGGAGTCTTTAAGGGCTGGACTCTAAATGAGATAAAAGAAAATAAGAGACGATAAAGTGAGAATGTTTACACAAAGCATGTGCTTAAGGTTATGTCAGCAGATTGAGCTTCAATTTTCACTCATTGATATACTTTACCTAACAAGATGCTTGATAAATTTGAGCTGGTGATTGACAGAAATCGTATTCTTGTGAATGACAGGGGTGTGAGCCTATTTAAAGACATAGAGCAAAGTCAGTACAGTAGTGCAGTAAACAGCAGCATTCAAGCTTCGTAATGATAACGAAAATCTTGCATTATTGTATTTGCAAATTATTTTAAATTTGAACTATACTGGATTACACAAAAAACACCACTCTTACCTTTTCAAGTCCCAAGTACTTGACTATTTCCTTTTCCCAGTACGGCCTACGCATTACACTTTTGACGCGTGTCACTATATGCAGTTTGTGAGGTTGTTCTGGGTCACCCCCATATTTGTCGTGTTCTTTTGATCGCTCTTCAAACAGCTATAAAAAAAAACAAAAAACACATAGTTATGAACAAAGAATGCATCAACAGACTAAATGATAAACATTTTAGAAGTACCAAAAATGAAAATGAAGAATTATTACTATGGCTGCAAGTTATTGAAGGACCATGAAGCAAAGTGTGCATTAAGTCATTTCAGCTGTGAAAAATTAGCAACTATTACACTTATTGGCACTGGTTCAGGGTTTTGTGTATGCCACCAAGGAAACTGGCATGTGATTGTAATGAAAAAGTAAAGCATTAAAGTGAGTCCAGTAAGGAATTAAAGGCCATATTTTGTAATCGTCTAAAATCCAACTATCTGGGTTCTTACTCTTTCCATGAAATCATTTTTGAGCCACTACTGACAAGTTATTATGTTCCCCTGTCCCCTTATTCTTTGGAAGTGTTCTTTTCTACACTTGTAATTTTCATTTACCCATATTGTTTCTATGTTTAAAATCTCTTTATGCAAAATAATACAAACATACCAACGTATTACACCTGGGAAATTCATTAGCCTGACAAACTGTAGATAAAAATTTCCATTGGGCTATTTTCTCTCAAAATACTTGTATATTTTCAGTCAATCACTAAGAAATAATTTCCTTTGTTCCATCTCAGTTTAGACATATGGGGGGGGGGACTTAACAGTTTTGAGGACATTTGACCTTTTTTCCAGGTTTTTTTATGATTGGGAAATTGGTCATTTTCCAGGTTTTCCAAAACGCGTGGAAACCTTGACCCTACTTTAAATGAATTACAATTAATTTAATCTTACTGTGATTGAGAGAGTAGATCATTACCTCTTTTGGGATTCTTGATCTGGTAAATTTACTGCGCGCGGACACAAACCATCCACATGATGTAGCTCCTGTCAGAATCTGTAAACACAGGATATTGTCTCAACAGAAGGCATGTTACTGTGTGATACAGAAGTTAGCATACACGTAACACAGTTAATTGTATGGTTGTGTGATGCATTCAATTAAACTGTAGGTACTTATCTTACCTTGGCAGACAAAGGGCTCAAACCGTTACAGATACCAGACATGTTGTGTTTGATGAGGTTAATGCAAACCCCAGGCCAAGGTTACAGTCAGTCGGTGGAAAAATAAGTGAATAGATGCAACGATACTGGACAAAATAAAATAAACACGCGGAAATAATTATATCAATAACATATTTCACAAACAAACATGGTCAGACCAGTTAAAATGCAGTTTTAAACTCGTAGAATATCACGTTGTCTTCAGAATACTCTTGTCGGACGTCTCCACCGGAAGTAGCTCGGTGTTACGCTGAAATTGTTCCGATGTGGTAACTATTGATTGAACAAACTTTCTCTGGTTAATCACGCAGACCTTAATTTAAATTTTAAACTGAATAAAACTGACAATAACGTTTATTTCAAATGTTACAAGTATATTTATAATATAAATTCGGCTTTGTGTGTGTCTCGTATCTGTATAGTTAGATCTCTCTGTTGTCGTTTCTCCGGGTATTATTTTTGTGTTACACTCTAGTGAATGTCCAGTAGGTAGGGTAGTACAGCTGCCTCTGTTGGTTTTACTGCGACTAGTTGAGTATGTACATCTTATCACTTTCATAAAAAGTCTTAAAAACTAGATAACAGAACCATGTCACAAAACCACGTCTCGGGGATGGAGACATCCGCCGTTTCCGTGTTGAAGCGGGCGGTGGAGTTGGACCAGAGCGGCCGCTTCCAGGAGTCTCTTGTTTGTTACCAGGAGGGGATCCAGCTGCTAATGGATGTGCTGAAAGGTTTATACCCCCCCCCCCCCCCACACACACACACACACACACACACGGGTGTAAGGTTATTATTCCAACAGTGGTAACATAGAAGTTATTATGGGTAGTCTGATCAGTGTGTCATGTTTGTTTCCTTGTCAGTAGCAGTGAAAGATGAGTCAAAGAGAGGACACTACAGGGAGAAGATAAAGGGCTACATGGATAGAGCAGAGCAAATCAAAGCTCATGTCAACCAGGAGAAAGAAGGTAAGAATGTCCATTAAAATGAGCAAGAAGACTTTTCTGCATTCGTTGGTTTATTGTAGGAAAATTCAATGGAAGTAAAAATAATAATAATAATAATAATAAATTATTACTACATAATAAAGTTGACAGAACAATGAAACAACTCAAATGTGTCAGTTACAACTATTAATTAAATGTATAATTCTGATTAAATCTTTTTGTGATTTGATTTCTATCCTACCTTGGTGTCACCATCAGTTATTAAAACACCTCCACATTTTCCTTGTCTAACATAATTTTACTTATGTATATTTTGCGTTCTCAATGTTTAAATCACATGTACTTTATTGACTAATTAATTATCTGTCTTAAAATGTAGGCATGTAAATAATGTTATATTAGTTCTTTATTTCATTTCTATCTGTAATCCTTTTTAATTTTTTCTGTTTGTTAGATGGAAAATATCACGAGCAAATAAAAATTGCAGAGGATGCTACTGGTTATAGCTATGAGGTTCTATTTAAGCCATACATAAGCAGCACACTGACAGAGGTCTGGGTGGAGGATCCATACATACGGCACACCCACCAGGTAAGTATGTGTTTTATTTTGTTACTCTGGATATTTTAGTTGTGTCACTAATGTACTTTTTTATACTGGTTTTGGCTTCATTTACATTTCCCCCTATATTTTTTCCTATAGATTATAGAAAAATCAATATCAGTTGACATGTTTGCTTATCATTATATATGTTTAATCATTGTTATTTAATGTCTAATTTCATTACGTGTGTTTTTACTTTGTTGTCTTCAAATTTTCTTACATTCTTTGACATATAAATATATGAGTCACATTTTTTGATGTCTTGCTATTCCCCTCCTTTGTTTCTGCTAATAATGCATCACATATCAATGTTTTTTATGTTAGTAGTGAAACATTTAGTTTTAAGTCCTAATATAACAAACTAACCTCTGCCACATCTTCTCTCTTTAGTTGTACAACTTCCTGCGGTTCTGTGAAATGCTACTAAAAGCTTCTTGCAAAGTGAAAATGATCCACCTACTCACATCACAGGATGAAGTAAGTTGTTAAGCAAGTGAAGTCTCAGTTTATAATATTTGCATATTAGCTGATATTGTATGGATCTTCTTGCACTAGCTTTTGTATTTCACTGCTATTTTGTGCTGTAGGTGGATAGCAGCCAACAGAGCAGTGCTTTGGCTGAGGTGAAGGAGAGTCTCAGTGCTCAAGGAGTCATCCTAGATCTGCAATACTCCTCTACGATACATGACAGAGAAATCAGGTACAAACAGATACTTGACACTGACTTGTATGTAGGTGATTTTGTGCTAAAACATCTAAGTTGAACAGTGTGTAAATCAAATGTAATGAAGGTGAATCTTTAGTAGCCTTACAATTTGCCATAATTTAATTCAGGATTCACTATTTTAGAATTCAAATGCACCAATGGGTATTGGTGCATTTCAGTCACATCCTCAAATCAGACAACAGTATACAGTGCTTAACAACTATAACAGATTACCCATTATAAGGTTTATACCACAGTTGACCTAAACTAACAGTATTTATAATTACCCAAGTCACTTTTATGGTTCTGTTATGGTTAATACACCAGTATGTTGAATCTCTTCAACTGAAATGATATTTTTAATACTGAACTGAAATAATTATTCTTATCTATTCAAACAGAATGAGAGTTAAGCATATTATTGCTTCTTGATCAACATGTCATATTACAGTTACATACATGCATTGCTGAATAGAAACATTTCAGTTGTTTGAGTGGTTCAGTTTTATGTTTGGTTCATTTCTGTCTTCTCAAAGAAGCCTAGGAAGCTGACTCAAATTTAGGAATGAAAAGGTGAATAATGGTTTATATAAAAAGATATTTCTTCCCCATTGAAAAACGTAGAACAGCAAAAGGTCACTGAAAATATAAAAGTCTGTGTTCAAACTCTTGATGATTCTGGGTGCTTTCTTGACACAAACATTAAAAGATGGTGTAGTATATTTGTTGAACACTTTATAATACAAACAACTTCATATTTTCAACTAGAAAAGCAGTCTGAGAGTGCAGACCTCTTTTTAGTTTAGTTTCATTTTGAGGACTTTTCTCACGTTAGCATTTATTCATTTTTTTATTTTATTTTATTTATTTATTTTTTTTTTAAGGTAAGATAAGCCAAGTCTTCCATTGACAATTTGCCCTTCCTCTAATATGCCTGACCTCTTCTTGTAATAAATCACAATAGTATTTTTGATTATGGGTTTATTTTATTGTAGAAATCTAAAGCTGTTTTTGTTTTTAGATTCGACAATGGTTGGATTATTAAAATAGGAAGAGGGCTTGATTACTTCAAGAGACCAAAGGTGAGACTTCACACTATTTCGTTTTAATTTCAGTTTCCTTAAATACAGCTGTTAACGTAAAAGTCGTTGCGTACTTGCTGATTGTATTCATCTCCTAGGGCCGATTCTCCATTGGATATTGTGACTACGACCTCCGGCAGTGTCACGAGACCAACGTAGACATTTTTCACACCAAACACACAAAAACACTATGAGATTCAGTCATGTGACTTCAGTTACTCACTGCACATTGCCTTAAAGATATAATAACAGATTACATTTATAGTTTTTTCTTGATACTTGACTGCAAACTAAGAACTTATTTTTAATAAGAATGTAACCATTTTTTTTTATTTTTCTGTCATGCTGCATTTTCTTTAATTTCAACCATAATGAAATTCTTTATAGATCTGGATTGAATTATTTAGGTATTCTATATTTGTGCTGCTGTAAAAAGGTATTTTCTATAACAGGGTTTATGTTCTTTCATAAACTGGCTTTTATGTGTAACATTGACACCTGGTGGACACTGTTGAAATAAATGTTCTGATTGTTTTTTTATTTATTGGTGTACTTTTGCAACCTTTTTGGTCTGAGCTTTATATGTAAAAAATGATCAATTACATAATCTAAAATAAACATCTAAACATTTCTTTGTCTTTGTCTTTATCGTGTCAGAATTTGATCATTCAAAATATTCAAATGTTAGTGGTGCTATATGATTGTCAAATAATCCATTGTGAGCACACTGATAGTTTAAGAGTGAAAACATGAAGCTCACAAGAGAATGTTTTAATATATTTAAAGAATGAATGAATGAGAGTGAGTATGAGTTCAAACAGCGGCATGATCGGATTATCTACCATCCTTAATCTCGATATGCGCAGTCCTCATCTGGGTCTGAGAGGAAGAAATTATAATCCAATAGCAAACCACATGAATCATGTATGATCGTATCTGTACCAGACATCAGCTGAGTTCTCTTGAGCTGAGAAGACATTACCTATAATTATATGAATGTTTTCATGCAATAATGGTTTCACCTAGAACAACACATCTGTATATAATCTGTCTGAATGAAGATAGTGTCATGTGCATTCTGTGCATTATATTAAGATTACATAAAGACACATTAAAACCACATTGCAGGTTTATCACTGACGTCTGTTGCACATGTGATTTGTTGCATGTAATCCAGATGTCAGTGGCTGGGTTTATATTCCAGCTGCAGAGATGAAGATTTGTGCGATGAGAAGCCTCATCAGAGAAGCTGCTCAGACACACACATCCAGACACTGTGGATGTGGAGGGTTTGCTTTTCTACTTCCTGCCTCCCACCCACACACCCATTTCTTTTTGAGGACTGAAGCCCACTGGCCTAGATAGTGCTCCCCTCTCTGGAGCTGGATACTACCCTGGGGGGGGGGGCTTTTTCAAAGAGGATTCATTGATGGAGTAGTGGGGTTTCCAATGTCACTGCAAATAAAATGGAGTCTCAGGTGTTCATCATTGACCTTGACATTATAGTTTGGACAGAAGAACTTTAATTGTGATGAGTGGACAGGCCAAAGCAGAGTATATGTATCTGTAATATTAATTAACACACATACATGCATATATAAGCTCCTCCCTGTGATTGTCAGGGGCTGTGAGCAAACTAGTGTGATGTGTAAACAGTTCTATCAGCAGTAATTCCTGTATGTCTGTCCTCTTTCCAGCTGGAGCTTTATTTTTTCCCTCTACTCTCATTTCTGGGCCTAAAATCAGGTTAGCGTTTTATAAGGAGCTTAGCGCAGAGGGCCACAGTGTGCCACTAATGTAATAAAGTATCTCTCTCTCTCTCTCTCTCTCTCTCTCTCTCTCTCTCTCTCTCTCTCTCTCTCTCTCTCTCTCTCTGTCTCACTCACTCCCTCTCTCTCCCTTTCTCTCTCTTTCTATTCTGTCCTCTTTTCTCTTTGTGCATTTGCTTACCCTGTCATGGAGTGACCTCTCTCTCTTTCTCTCCCTCTTTTCAGTGCCTGTGTTTCTTTCTTTCTCCTTTCATTTCCTTTGCCTCCTTTCTTGTGTATTCCTCTCCGTCTGCAGATGTGAACGATGCAAGCCTGAGGTTGAAACATTAGGACAGGGACACTGAGGACGACACGGCCTGGGTGAAAGCAGAGGACAAACAGCATAAGAAGAAGCTGAATTGCTGCCACAGACACTTGGTAAATGGATTCTTTTTCTTTTCTCTTTTTTTTTTTTTTTTTTGCTGGTGTCAGTGTGAATGAGTGTGTGCTTTGTCAATGAAAAAGTGAAGGACTTTCTCTGTGAATGTCAGCTGAATTTTGCCCTGCAATACATGACATGGGAAGTTAGTGATTAAGCCGTTGCTGTGGATTATGGTGCTGTGAAATCTTACAAGGATCTCTCTGCAATGTTAATAATCCATGGGATTATCTTCTGTTTCTGTTGGGGCTAGAGTTTGGCTCAATGAATGTTCTAAATGCAACAACCTGCCTCATGTTCACTTACATTTTATCCAGAGCTATAAATATAGTATGATTTATTCACAAGGCAGTGGAAAAAATATATATATAGTGCAGGTAAAATATATACATCACAAGCAACTTCGGGATTGATTCATTGCTTGCTCTTCAAGTCTTCCAACTTTTTTTTCCCCTTTGCAGAGTTAGAGCTCTATTCAAACAGGGTGTGCTTGTAGAGAATCAGTTAGGTGATATAATTGTTGCAGTGTGGACTTTGCATGTTTAACCATAACCTGACACATCTGGTCTTATCAGATATCCATGCTGCACAAGATCATGCTGTGTTGACACCAGTTCCAAGGTTACGTGATGACAATTTTTAATGATGCATAGAAAAGTTTACATATAAATCTTTATTTCTCCATTAAGTACACACTGCATGAGCCTTACACTAGTGGCACATCAACTAAATGGAGATTTTTTTTAAAAATTTTTTATCAGTGTTGCATAAATAAACCTGCTTGAGAGCAAGTCCTTGTCTGTAAACTAACCATTAATGCATAGATATTTAGTTTTTTTGCAGTAAGAAATAATGTCAGAAATCCTTTTGTAAACCACACCTCTTTAGACAGATCTGTATGTATAATGCTTTTCCATATGATCTTCTTACAAAGGCCTCTTATTAGTTTTTAGTCATCCAGACAGAGTTTCATCATCATGGTACACCACACCTAGCTACACTAAAGTGTTGTTCTTCAGCTGATAATGCTCATAAACCTTTGAACTAAAGTCCACTGTCACTTCTCCAGGATGTAACAATAGTTCATTTATTGTGTGCATGTGTGTGCATGTGTGTGTGTGTGTGTGTGTGTTCCTGCCATGTGCCACTGGATTATTCAACCATGTTAGACCATTTACGGCCTGTGACGACAGTGTCTTAAAACTATTTGCCTGAGGTTCAGTCTGTCTAAATAGCTCCTTCTTATTATCTGTGCTTTTTATTTGCTCTCTGCTGTCCTGTCAGCAGGTCCCAGGCACATGGAGTCTTTCTTAGGGGACACTGAAGAAAATACTGAGGACATTCCAGGTGAGATTATCTGATTTGTGTGAGTGAAATATTATAAAGAAAAAGAAACGGTATGGTAGAAATGACCTGTGTGACATACATGTGATCAGTGATGTCACTCAGTTCATTTCATACACAGGTTAGTCTTTGTGAAAGTGACATATGACAACACTGACTGTCTCTGTTGTGCCTTTAAGGACGTAAAAAGTCTAAGCTGAAGTCTTTGAGAAGCCGTCTCTTTGGAAAGAGTAAGAAAACAAGTGAAGAAGGTGACAGTAAACTCAGCCAGTCGGCCAGTGACATCACAGCTGGAAAGACACTTGGATCAGATGAAGATTTGGTGTGAGTGTTTGTCTCATAGTATGTTTGTACACATTTCCATAAAAGCCATATTTTCTGCTTATATTATTTGAATGTCTTCAATGTTGTTTTGTTTAATCTTTTGGAACATCAGATGCTCCCAAGGGGTGATGGGGTCACGAGCATTGTCTCATGAAAGTATCTTCCTGGCTGATCAGGCTCTGGTGGATGTTGAACCAGCCAGGGTTTTATCCCAGGAGAATGTCCACAGCAAAATCAAAGCTCTGCAGGTAACTATTTATTTAAGGCATATTAATGAAACTGCAGTGATTTTTTTTATTTTTTTTTGCAATAATATGGTTATTATGCATGCATCCACACAGTTTGCAAACATAAGATGCATAAAACAGGTACATTATTTTTTTCTTTTTCAAAACCAAAGAATCTCCCTGGCTTCTGCTCCATGCAATTGCCAATCAAATCAATCATTCAGGACTATTATAGAAGAATGTAACAGTACATACAATCAGATCAACATCGTTATACTTTTGAAAAATAATTAATTAAATCATATATTATTGTCCATCATTAATCTTTAGATGCATAACATACCATGACCTATACTTTGACATGAGTTGGCTAAAAAAATGACCCTTAAATAAAATGTATTTATTTATTTCACCTTTATATAACCAGGTAAGTTAGTTGACGAACGATTCTTATTTACAATCATGACCTGGAACAACCTAGACTGAATGTGTTTTATGATGTACACTGTAAAAAAAAAAAGTCTTTCAGTTCACTGAGAAAAAATCGTGTGTTAAAGCGAGCAAAAAAAAAAAAAAAAAAAAACAAGATTTTTTTTTTGCTTGAATTAAGCAAAAAAAAAAAAAATCTGCCAATGGAAGAAATTAAGAATATCTTGGTAATATTTCTTGAAATAAGATTTTCCAGATCTACTGTCTATAAATGACTTCTTATATCTGTTAGATTTACTAGATGATATAGAAATTATAGAAATGAGAAAAATCCACTTGGGCAGAATTCAATGTTTTTCTAGTGTGTACAAATCCAAATGGCCTCATTTCAATGACAACATACATATACATAAACATATATAATGATTTAAATTGTTTTATTATATGATATTGTTAAAAAAAAAACTACTTATGCATCTAAGGGGTAAGCATTAGATTAATTATTGCAGTTTATTAATGATAAGTATTTCTTCATGAGTGCAGGAGGACAGATGTTCATTTATTCAGTATTTTCTTGTAGGGTATTCCTCAGCTTTTTTTTTTTTTTGCTGTAGTACTTGTTAGTAAATTACTTCACTGCAGTTGTTTCTTACATCATTGATGGACATGCAGCCTATTCTCTGGTAATTTCAGGAGAAGCTTCAGCAGCAGAAGTTGCATCTGGGGATCCCACCTCCAGTTCTGCCGATGAAACGACCAGAAGACCCAGGCAGCCGCTCAGAGGACGACAGTCTTCCCCACGGCCCGTCTGACATCTCAGCAGTTCACTCTGAAACACAGGGAGTTGTCAACAAGGTGATTTATCTGCCCATGTAGTTTATGTACACTTTCAAGTTGATGCCTGGAGTATTTGGAAATTTTTTTTTAATGTTTTTCTTGGTTTGAGGAATGTTTTAGATATTTTTATTCTTGCAGGTTTAGCTGTAAAGTTAGATTTTTTGTTGTTGTTTGTTTTAGTTTTATAGACAAACATATGGGGACACGTCACAACTAGAGCTTATAGGACTTCTGATATTTATGTTGTTTAGAAGTATTTGGATAAATATGCTCATGTCCATTGTTGTCAATAACTATCATTTTAAATGTCATAATCAATGTGTCAAAGCTGATTTTTGACTTGAAGAAAACAAGTCAGAGCACAACTAATACTTCAGGGATCTTGATCATTGATCATCTGAACAATTACAACAACATAAAAAAAAACCTTGAGTACAATTTATTTATCTTTTTAAATAATCTAGTCATTGTCTATACATAGAAAATGTAACAGTAAAGTTAGATGTCTCTTCAACAAAAAAAAAAGAGTTTCAGGTTGTAAGTTTGTCAAAATTTGATGAGCATGTGTTAAATAAAGTGATAATTATAGATTTGTTAATCAGTAGGCTTTATATCCTCCTGAGACCCATTAATGCATTTTTATCCTCTGTAGGGACAAAAATGTTAGTTTTCCTTATAAATTCTGTTCATTGTAAATTACATTACATAAAAAAAGTTAATTATGAATAAATAAAAATATTTTTAAAAACATATTTGAAAAAACTGTTGCATTGTGTGGTTTAAAATCACAATAATTGTTTAATGTAAAAAAAACTAAACATTTTGCCTTTTTGGATTTTAGGAGGATTTTAATTTATTTAAATATCTGTAAGTAATGTTAATTTCTGAGTCAATGTTTTACTTTGTTCACCTTATTCTTTTGGCATCTGTATGCATGAAGGCTTATGGAGTTGAGCTTGTTTTTCACATCAGAAGGTTACATAAACTACAATAGTAGACTACACAAGGTCAATAAAATAAGGGAAGATGTCCGCTTGTGTAATAGAAGAGAATCAGACACTTAAGAAAGATTTTGGTAAAAGCTGGGAGCTTCTTTAACTATCATTTAACTTCTTTAATCAAGGGGGAAAAAAACGCTGAAATGTACTCAGAGTAAAAAGCAAAAATTAAACATTTCATAATATAATATAATATAATATAATATAATATAATATAATATAATATAATATAATATAATATAATATAATATAATATAATATAATATAATATAATATAATATAATATAATATAATAATGAAAAAATAATATAAAAAATTACAACCCATCTGATATTATTATCTTTAAGACAACTTTTACAATGACCCTTGACCTTGACTAACCTTGAAAGATCCAACCCATAGTCTCACGTTTTGAGACAGAGGTGTCCACTAACAGCTAAAATGTTTGTGAGGGGTGGGGTTTTGTTGTTCCTGGCACCACTTGTTATAAGTTGTTATTTTTTTTCTTCCCAGGCCATATCCCAGCTCAGCTCCCATCCACTTCCACACATTCCTAAACTAGCGCCCACCAAATCTGTGGCTCCAACCGCCCCCATAATGTCCACCTCCTCCCCACCTGTCATTGAGTCACCTCTGGACTTCAGTTCTCCAGCCCAGTTCACTCCCTGCCTTGACACCTCTGCTGCTCGCCACCGAATGTCTGTGAAACCCAGACACCAGAGGGCCAGCACCAAGAAGAGACTCCCTGGAGTAAGTAGTTGTTTCTATTCCCTATTGTATGTACCTCACACATTTCCTGAAAATTTTAGAAGAATTGATCCTGTAGTTTTTCTATAAAGTTTCTGACAAACAAACGGAGAAATAGACAAACAACCCTAACACCCCAAAAACAATATGTTTGCCTCCTCTTAGGGGGGCAGGGTAGAAAGACTGTTTGTCACCCTTTGTTACCACAGTTTTATTACTGGCTTTTATCTTGTGTTTTATTGTTAATGCATGGTTGAAATCGCTATGCTTCTGTGACCTGCTGCTACTATTCTGGCAAGTGTGTTCTTGCTAAAGTGATTTTTAATCTCAGTGAGTAAATTGCTCCTGTTTAAATAAAAATGATGTAAAAAAGAGGGGAAAAAAACAAACAGAATAAGACAAATAATAAATATGCACTTTCATCATTTTTTTACAGTCTGATTCTGGATCTTCGCTGCACAATCTAAACAACACTGAGTCTCTGACAGAAGTGGAGCAGCAGCTTGATACCCAAACAGGGGGGACACTAGAAACAGAAAGAGGACCACTTCCACTCAGAGGTCTGTCAAATGTCCCAGAACCTGCACTGGCACCATCACAGACTACTCCCAAGTCATCCAGTTTAGGTGTTTCACAACAGGACAGTGCTCTTCCTGTAAAAGCACTTCCTTTGTCCTTTCAGGTCCTCAGAAACAAACCTCACAGATCAGTGGACATAATACGTCCTCACTCATCATATGTCCAATCAGACCTGATGGAAAAAGCAGAATCCACCGCAGACTTTGACATACAAATTTTGGCTCGTGACAAAAGGGAAACTCAAAACAAGGGTGCAGCAACTGATTTCAAATCAAAGATGGATCAGTTCTCCTCTAGTTCTGGTTCAGTGGACACATCCAGGTCCTCAGGTGTTCAAGGTGAGACAGAAACTACAAGAGGAATTAAGAGACCTGCTCCTGGATCTGGATCTTTTAATGTATCCATCACCACTGGCAAAAACCGAGATGCAGAACGACCTCGATCGGGCAGCTTTGTTGGCGTCCTGGAAAACACCGGAGCCAGACTAAAGACAGGAGAGGGAAAGGAGGACATGTCCCCTTTAATCAAGAGGGAAAAGGAAGATATTAAGGACTTAAGACTCAGAGGATGTCCTGCTGATGTGGGGAGACTTGGACAGGAGGGAGCTTTGCACAAAAACCCAGTCCTTCCATGGGACAGGGATAGCCTCAAAAAGGTGGAATCAGTGACACAATCTAAAAATATAAGCACAGATACAGGCGCTGCAGAGCATGACGAGCTGGAGAGTAGTCAGGAGGCTGTGGAAGAGGCAGTGGAAGCAAAAGAGGAACATGAGGTAGAAGGAAAAACAGCATTTGGTGTTAAACTACGCTCAACCTCCCAGTCTGTGAGAGTAAGGTCTGAAGTTTCTTTTTCTCAACAAACAAAGTCAAAAGAGGACCCATGTGAGAAACAAAGACGGGAAATAAGTAATAATAATACAGGTTTCATGGCTAAAAAACAGCCGGTTAATGTCTCTTGTGCAGCATCCACCGCTGGAGATGCCACAATAACAGGTGAGTGTGACCACAATTAAATATCAAATGTTTGTTTAAGCTTCTCAGTCTGTCACTAAAGTGTTGTAAGTGCAGTGTATAGGACATCTGTACGGTTAACTATTGCATAGAAAAGAAAGAGATAAGTTTCATATAGTAAATGATTCATACTGAGCACAGGGAACCTTTGCACTCATTAAAATACAACTGTTCAGTGCAGCCAAGTGTGTCTAACACATGTATCTTCCTCCTTAGATGGATCTGCAGCTCCACCTGCTGTCAACTTTCCACTTAAGTATAACCTACAACCTACTGCTGTGTCTCACGTTCCTCCTACTGAAGTTAAAACAGAAGTAGAAGTTACCCCTCCAGCGCCTCAGGAGCCAGAGCCTGCGCCCCAAACAGCCTCAGCTGAGGTGTCCTGGATGAGTCTGGCAATGGAAAAGACTAGAAGCCTTCAAAGCCTCTTCACTAGCAGATTCCCCAGAGATTTTCCAGGCGTGCAGACAGCGGCTCGACCACAAACACAAGCTCAGACAACAAATCAAGCACAAACAGAGACACAGACTGATGCAGCCAAAGCAGAAATACCAAAAAGTAAAACTCAAGAACAAACTGTCAAACCACCACTGATGCCAAAAGCATTTCCTGTTGAGTTAACCACCTCTAAAGAAGCACCAAAACAAACTGAGCCTCAGTTCCAGCCAAATGTGACAGAACCTGCACCACAGGCCAACACATGGACCAGTCCATCTCCCCTGCGCTCTACTCATCAAACACAGACAGCATCTCAGTTCATACAGTCTGGCCTTTCTTCAGGTCAACATCCTCCCTGGAGTAATCGAAGTGTCCACACTACCAACCAGCTCAAATCCACACCTTCAGTTTCAACTGCCCCACCGGCTCCATCTTCAGTTACTACTTCTGTGGCCCAGGAGAGTGAAGCTGATGCACAAGGAAAAGCCCAACCCCTACTTTCAGGGAGACGGATGGTTTGGGGTGGGTCAGTGAGCCAGAAGGCCGCCTTTTTGGAGAAACATACTGCTTCAACTGGAGCCAAGGCGGTTTGTAGTCATTTTTTACGTTTTTGTTTAGTTTTTTTATTAATCATATGAATCTATAAAATCCACACGTTCAACTCTGTCATTGACTTCACAACAATGTCCAATATTAATTTATGATAGAAAACTCAAATCTTGGCCAGGTTATTATTGGAAATTCAAATCAGCTCTCAACTAACTTACTTTGTTAAATAAATAAAGAAAAAAAAAATCACAACAGTCATGTCGTCAATATAATGTATTTTATAAACTAGAGCAGAGGGAGCCCACACTGGATCTGGATATCCATTACCCTGCATGATTTTAATATTTCCCTCTCTCAGCACACCTGACGGTCGTTATCAGTCTTCTGTAGAGCTTGATGATTTGGCTTATCATTGTGTTGGAAGAAGGATACATCTAAAAATACACAATAACGGCTCTCCAGGATCAGGATTGGCCACTTCTGAACTAAAGGAACAGGCTAATCTCCACCTAGTGGTTAATTCACACATTAACAATATTTACTCAGTTGGTGATGTAGAACATCCTGATTTATACTCAGATGCACATTGACTTTCCATCAGCTCAATAAAAGAAAAGAAAATTGAACAAGTAATTAACCTGTCACTCCTAGGACAAAGTATTTTACAGTTAAAAGCGTCCGTTTTAATACATATACATGAAAATGTATTTGGTTTGATATTGACGCATACCCAGTCCTTCCACTACGATAACTGCAAAGACCTTTGTTTATTTTTCTAATGAACATGGATGTAATGACACTGAAGGATCTCCCAAAATAGAAGGTCACTGTTTCTTGTTGAGATGTAAATGGTGTTTTACTTGAGGACTATTTTCAGATGTGGTTTTGGTGTAGTGTATTTTATGCACAGATGGTCAAAGTACTCAGATTCTTTACTTAAGTAGAAGTACAGCTACTTGTGTGAAAAAATACTCTGGTAAAAGTAGAAGTACTGATTCAACTCCTTTACTTAAGTAAAAGTAAATAATTTTTTAAAAAAAAGTACAACTTCTCAATTGTAATGAAGTAAAAAGTAAAACTGTATTTTTTTAATAGATGAAGTAATGTTTAACCAGGAAAAAACATAAAATAATAAAGCCTTTAAAAGTGAGTTACAGTGTAGAAAATGTGTTTTGTTGGATCATGGTACTCAGTATTTTTGGGTACGGACAGGAAATTTAGGAAAAACTCAAAAGTAATAAATAGGAGATTTAAAAAAAAAAGTATAGTTATGAGATTAAAACAAATCTTAAATCATGAGATAAAAAGTCAAAAGTATGAGATAAAAAATTCAAAATTATGAGGAAATAAGTCATAATTATGAGATAAAAAGTCAAAATTATGATATAATAAATCTCAATTTCTGATTTGATGATTTACAACTTTTTTGTGTGTAAAGAGTATAAAGAACAGATATTTATACAAAATGTAGGGAGTAAAAGTAAAACGTTGTCTTACAAATAAATACTCAAACAAAGTCCGATAAAATCTACTTAAGTACAGTAAAGGAAGTACTTCTACTTAGTTACTTCCACCACTGATTTTATGTTGTATACACTTAAAGTAAAGTACATTATATGAACTTGGATAATTAAAGAACATGTGAACCTGATCTACTAAGCAGGATCTACATACACTGAACAAGCTCCCAAACAGCAGACTAGAACATTATTGATCTTCAGTGGAAAGAAACATTAATAAACAATCAATCATCAGTCATGGTTGTGTCTGTGGAACATGAATTAGTCTTATGTGGGTTCATATCTGATCTATAAATATGTAAATAGAACTATACAATGGACTGGAAAGATCAGGTTGTTGTTATGTTTGCTGTTTAACATGTTTTCAGAGTACTCATCATTAGTAGGTGATCAAATCTGAATAATTTTAACAGGTGGAAGTGAAGAAAACCCAAACAGAAGTACAGTCGGATGGTGACACGTTGACCCCAACTATACCTTCCCTGACTAAAGACACAAAACCAGAGGGCAGTCAAGGGGTCAAACAACCAGGTAAGTTCAGATACACAAATTATAACAAAACTGTGAATAAAAATGGAGGTTTGGTTTTTCCTTCTGTAGAACTACAGTGAAAAAAGTAAAACATTGAATCAACTTAAAAATTCGTCTTCAATTTGGACTTTTTATCTCATGATTTGGACTTTTTCATTTCATAATTTTTTTACTTTTTATCGCATAATTTTGACTTTTTACCTCATGATTTTGACTTTTTGTCTCATAATTTTGACTTTTTAGCTCATAATTTTACTTTTTATCTCATGATTTTGACCTTTTATCTAATAATTTAGACTTTTTATCTCATAAACTTTGACTTTTTATCCCATAATTTTGACTTTTTATGGTCACACATAAAAAACGAGTGAACCAAATTTAATTGCATAGGGTTAGGGTTATATTAATTTAATTCAATTTGATTCACTCAACTAGATGTTTTTATGTGTGACCTATTGAAGAAGAATTTTTAAGTTGATTCAATGTTTTACTTTTTTCAGTGTATAACAAGTAGTTTTCTTTCAGAGTCAAGCCCAGCTAAAGTTCTGGAGAGACCTCGAGAGGAGAAATGGCTTCGAAAAAACATGGCTCCGTCTTCATCTCCTTCATCCTCACCCATGCTACCATCTGCGTTGTCTGACAGCAGCCAGCCGTCCTGGATGGAACTTGCCAAGAGGAAGTCAATGGCTTGGAGTGATAAGACCATGGACTGAGAGGGAAAACAGACAAATCTACCAGCTGTTAACATCTCAAAATGACTTTATTAGAGTTATAATATGGACTTTCTGAGACATGTTGATTCAGCTTCATGGTGATTTATGAGGCTGATGTGTATGTGCATTGAACTGTATTGTACTGTAAAGGGTTTCTGTTATTTTGAGAGAAAAATTGAGTCTATATTCAAAGGGCCACCACTGTAATCCCTCTCTGCCAGAACTACTCCAAGTAAATGATGTTTCTACATTCCTGCTGTTAATAGTTTCTTAATTAAATACATTTATAATGGTATTTTTTTGTCTGTAATGTAATAAGGCTAAACTCCACAATAAAATATACTATATTAAAAATATTAACTGACTTAATAAAAACATGCAGTTGTTGACTATGTACTGCCTTAACAAGATCAGAGAATATCAACACCTAGAAATATAACCCTGTATGTATCAGGGAGCTCTGCCCGTGACTAGTAAATTAAAGTATTTGTATTTAAGATAAAATTTGACATCCATGCTTTTCACTTAAGTATTCTCTCACCTCGTGTCAGAGGCACATATTGTACTTTTTTCTCCTCCACACAGTCACTGTTAAGTGACTGGTGTTTTTATGTATTTATTTTTGTAGGGAGTAAAAGTAAAAACTTGCCATAAAACCTACTTCAGCACAGTAACAAAGTACTTTATTACTTCCCACAGAGAGATCTATCTATCTATCTATCTATCTATCTATCTATCTATCTATCTATCTATCTATCTATCTATCTATCTATCTATCTATCTATCTATCTATCTATCTATCTATCTATCTATCTATCTATCTATCTATCTATCTATCTATCTATCTATCTATCTATCTATCTATGTCATGTCTGTGTGCTGTCAGTAGGGGTCGCTGTGGGCCACTGTCCTCATCTACTCGTGTTGCAAAAACGCATCCACGTGAGTGTGTAAACACACAGGAGGAGGGAGCAGAGGGCGGCCATTCTCCCACATCCATGAGGCCCCAGTTGTTTCCTCTGGCAGTATTTGCCAATGTCCTGTTCTTGTGCCGGAGCTACACCCTGAGGAGCTCCGTGTCGTGGGTCGTCTCCTCCAACGATGTAGTAGAGGACACGGACCTATCGGAAGAGGTCGCCCCGGCGCTGCTGGTGGACGGCGCGGGGCTGTGGAAGCAGGCGTATCCGTCCTCCAACGTCCTCGGGGATGGTGTGGAGAGCCCCGGGGAGCTGGTGAAGCCGGAAAACAACGATGTTACGCAACTGTCCTCTCGTCTGTTTTCGTACAGACTGGAGAAGGTGAAGTCAGGAGGCAGCAGCAGTAGTCCCCCCCCGCACCAGGAGACCGCGAGGACCGCCAGATACATAGCCCACTACAGCGACTGGGGGGTCCTGTCCACCATCTCCACTCAAGACAAGGTAATGCACTTTAGTACAGTAAAAGAATCACATAATAATAATAATGATGATGATAATAATGATAATAATAATAATAATAATAATAATAATAATAATAATAATAATAATAATAATAATAATAATAATAATTATTATTATTATTATTATTATTATTATTATTATTATAGTAATAATTATAATAATAATGACGACTTAAATTTTTAGCTTGCTTTTACAACAAAAAGTTAGAGAGTTTTTAGAGTTACAGGTTTGTTTGTTTTTAAATTCTGTGTCTGATCTTATTTACATTTTAATCAAGATATGTTATTCCATTATTATTATTATTATTATTATTATTATTTAGTGGCTTGGATATGTACACTGAAAAAAATTGGGCGAGATTAGGCATTCTCTGATAGTGTTTTACTGATCCAACCCACTTAAGATTAAATTGGTCTCTATGTGGAACTTGAACTAAAGTGATTAATATCTTCAGTGTAATTGTTGCATTTCGCAAATCCATTCCACAGGTCAGACTGGACCCTTTGGCGAGCAGGATTTGCACCATTTCTCACATTTTTTATTTTTACATCTTTGGAAACACCATTGTTCTGTATTGATGTAGTGAGTGGCCGTAACAGACACGATCACCTTGTAGCCCTGCTTTTACTTTAATATCATGTCTGTAGAGCTCATTATGTTACACTCCTTAACTATGAAAAAACTGGATCAATACATTTACTTGTCGATATCCTCCTTCTACACAGATCACAGGTCTCCCCTTTGGCAACATCTTCTCAGTCAGCGATGGGTCACTGGACAACAGCACTGGAGTTATTTATTTCTATGTGACTCCAATGGACAATACAGTGTCAGACTTGACAAGTAACCCTTATGCTTCTCTGACATTCTCAGAGGCTGAGGGTGAATTCTGTAGGTGAGTTTTTAATGTACTTCAGTATAATCATGACTAGATTAACATGACAGACCCTGGGCTCTCATTCACTCACCAATCTTTTCACACTCTATGCACTTTCAGTCATTTTTCTTGGGACTGTTCTCTATTTTTGTGAGCTTGCATGTTCCACTTATATTTAGACAAACTTTATTGTCATTCAGGTATGCACAATGTTTTCCAGAATGAAATGTTGCATTTAGGCTCAGGATGAGACTCTAATATAAAGTGTTATAAGTTATATAGAGTTCTAATGTGGGTGTTCTCAGGTTGTTTGTCGTCCCTCCACATGCTAAACCTGCACCTTCATAGATTAATTGACCCCTTTTAACATAGTCTAAAGATAAGGTTATGAAGCACAATAAACACTTTGATACTATTCAGGCCTTGTATTAACATGGCTCTGGAGTTATCCAAAGACAAGCGGCCAGTTGTAAGGACGTCTGTTCAGAGTCAGACGTGATGTGTCTCGAGAGATCATTCATCAACAGTTCATCAACAGGCATGAAAAGAATGTAATCTTTCAATGTAAGTTGAACAGGCTGGCATACTAATATTTCTGTGCAAACTCTATTTATTAAAGTATGCTCAGCCTATTAGTCATAACATGAGGTGACAGCCTGGAACAGTCAATACAACTTAAAAATATATAAAAGAACTTAATTATAATGCTATCCTACATGTATATAAGACTGTAGCCGGCAACAGACATTCTTCTTGAATACCGGTATTTCAGATGTCTTTAAAATATGTTGTGATGACACATATTTTGTTTCACTAACATAAAATGTCAAAAGACTATAATCATTGAGCCTTAGAACACATTCCTGTTAACATTATTAAGAAAATGTGAACAAATGGAGTACATCTTAAAGCATCCTGAAATGTTTTCTGAGTACATTCACACTTTGGATTATTGCTGTACTCAAGTGAATGGATTTATGAAGGTCGGACCACAGCCTTGGAGTGTTTTCTCATGTCAGTTTATACTTTAGCAATGATTATTTCCTAACAAATCCAAAGCTGTTGACAGCCCCCAAGTGTAACTCTCTTCAAGGGCTCTGGATGTTGTCCAACTAAAGTGATTACTTTAACCCTCACACAAAATAGACTATAACTGTGTCTAATAATATGTACATGGTCTTATGTTTGAAGGCAAATGGTGTATGATCCAGAGGATCCGCGGTGTGCTCGACTCACACTAACAGGAAAGATGGTGGAGGTGCCCCCAGAGGAGATCCCATTTGCAAAGGAGGCGATGTTCTCAAGGTTATGACTGATGTAGATGTATTCCAGTGTAGATTCAGAGGCTTATTAGGTACATCTAGATAAAGCTAAGGTTGGCTGATTAAAAAAACACACTCTACATTCAAGAACATTATAAGAGATGAAGAACTACACTGTGGGAGTTATTTTAATTTATGGTGAATTTGGAAGTTTGTTTTTTTTTAAAGTTGAACTGTGATGTATTATATGAAGAGCAGTTTTTTACGTTTGGTCAATCTTATTCATATGATTGAAATTTGTCTGAATCCAACATTTTCAGAAAATCAACTTAGTATTCTAATCTTTGAAGGTAGAAAAAGAACAGATATTGATTTGTGGATCTAAATAAGGAGAACCAAATTGATCACTTGTATCCATATTATACTTGTTCTTGTTTTTACAGACATCCTGTGATGGCAAAATGGCCAGTGGGTCATAAGTGGTTTTTCATGAAGCTGGAGCTGATCCAGGTCTGGCTGCAGGACTGGATTGGAGGCACATCATTAATTCCATTGGAGGAGTACTTTAAAGCTACACTATTCTGAGAATATCCTTTCAAATACAGATCAGCTCAGATGTCACCTCAATAAATGATACCCAAAGCTGTAAGGTGAAGAGATTTTTTCAGTGTTTTTCAAATACAGAATAAATATGCTCCTCTCTCAACGTGGCTTTTTAACCAAACTCTGCTCTACACTGTGTTATATCAGAATGTATTTTGAGAATTGTTTGACATATCATATAATGTATGCCTTTGGGTTAAAATGTATACTGTCTGATAAATAAATTGTTTCTGGAGAACTTGAAAGGATTTCTTCTTCAGTTGGCAAACTTGATCTGATGATGATGTGTTTTATATGTTATATTTTTTCACATTGTCTATGGGGAGCTTAAGTCTCCGCCCCTCCTAGTAGGCTCAAGGGGCCTGAGATCGGAAAATTATTGAATGGTATTCAATGGGAAATAAAGTGCTAAAATAGTATTTGGTTTGTCATGTGCCCTGAATCACACACATGTTGTACCTCATAACAAATGATAATTATTTATGTGCGTTTCAATTGCTTCTGTTAACCAACAGCTGATTCATTTGCGAGTAAAACCCGTTAGTAATTTGGACTACACGGCTGGGCGCATATGTGACGTAACCAAAGACTCCACACCACAGCTGAGCGGAGTGTGACGTCACGCATTGTAATCTCTTACTAAGCCATCAAAAATGGGTGGTCTGCCTATGCCACATCAAATAGCTCTTATTAATCACTATTATATCTGAATTTCAGAGCACTTGTCAAACGGAATCAGAATTTAGCTTGACTCGATCCATTCACTCCCATTCAAATCTTTAGCGAGCTAAGCACCTATGGACCGGAAGTAAAAGAACGTGACTTAGTTTCTCCATAAATGATTGTCCTGCTTGTATGAACCATAGGCATAGTATAAGCTAAGTCACGCCCTTTTACACATAGTATACTATGTCTATGCTATGTCTGAACTATGTGTGAACAGTGAACACCTCATCAAAATATACAAGCCTACATATCCACTAGATGGCATACTGTATTTACTAGATTAGAGTTCAGTGGCTTGTTTAAAGCTTCAGCTCTTATCTGATTATCAACCACCACATATCTATGTTTTTAGTTTAATATCATCTCAGATGTGCACGGAGATTGTTGTACATATTGCCCCTTAACTGTGTACTGGATCTGGATCACTACATTTACTTGTTACATGATATCCTAAATCTAATTACATTAAAAAAAAATAACCCCCCCCCCCCCCCCGTCTAAAAAAAATAAATGAAACGAAAAAACAAACAACAACAAGTCATTTAACAGTTTGATCTGCTAGATCTAAGAATAACATTGAAAACAAGACAAAGCATATACAACTTTTCTAGACAAATATATTTCCTGCAAGATTGATCCATAAAGTATAATGTATCATATTTATGCCAAGTTTTCATAAGATTTTGGAAAGATCTTGAGAATAATGGCCAAAGGTGGGAAATAACAAAATATAGGTACTTCATTACTGTACTTAAGTAGACTTTTTAGGTACCTGTACTTTAGTATTTTTCTGGCAACGTTTTACTTTTACTCCCTATATTTAAAAATAACTAGATAACTACAAAAGCACTCAGAGAGTAAAGACCTCCGCCAAGGCAGACCTCCCCTTCAAATAGAGAAGTCCACGAAGGAGGTTATGTTTTCACTGGAGTTTGTTAACTTCACAAATCACAAATTCGCCGAAGTTATGTTGCTTTAACGGTTTGTCTGTCTGTCTGTATGAGTGCACATTTCCTCTGTTCTCACTCCTTCGCTGCCAATTATTGACAAATCGTTCTGAAATTTGGCATGAGAAGAAGACTGATACAAGCTTTGAATTTTTACATTGCGGTAAATGGAGACTTAATTAATCACTATGGGTTAGGGTTAGGGTTAAACTAACGGTTTTAAAGTGTCTGGAGCAATTCCAAAATTATTACAGAAGTGTTTATTGTTTCTGTGTGCAACGTTTCACTCGAAGACAACCACTGCATTTATTTTCACCCAAAATCAGACGGGGTTCGAACCTACGTTTCATGGGGTATTTTGTGATGCATCATGGTTGGACACTTCGATACAAAGGCAATGTTTTTGACAGGTTCATGTTAGTAATCTTTGCACTCAGAACTGGTTATTTAGCAACTTGTGCCTTGCCACACAGGTACTGGTTATACAGTACCAGCTCTGCACACTTACATCCCTGACACTTTCAGAGATATAACCAGTGGAGGAGAGAAGGAGCAAAGGCTATGACAAGGGTCAGAACCAGAGTCCTGCACAGGTCCACTTTTTCCAAAGTTATTCAGTACCGTAACCCGATCAAACTCATTGTCTACTCTTAAGGGGTTATTTTTTGTTGTTGCAGAAACTTGTGATTTTTTTTTGGTTCAGTAACTATCATTTGATTTGGAAAAAAGCTTCAGTTTTACTTTTTAGTTTAGTAAGAAATTAGATTTTTCTTCTACTTCTATGTTTAAAAATAGCTGTATTTCTACAAAGTATGGAATGGGAGTACTTTTGCCACCTCTAATAATGAATGAGTTACCAAGAGAATACTGTTACTTAATGTAATATTGTATTTTTCACCATCTAGTTTTGCTATTTAATGTTACTTGGATATATTTGTAATCAAAATAAAGAAGTGTAGCCTAGCCGTGCTAGACTCTCCTAGAAGCAGCAAATATAATGTGCTGCTGTAGTAGTCGAGTTACACCCAATGTAATTTTTGGGTAGATTTCCATGAAACTGGCTGACAAATCATGGTGAAGTATAGAGTCAGAGGGTGGGTGTAACAAAGTGATGCTGTAATGAGTCTTAGACAAACAACCGGAAACAACCATAGACAAACAACAACGGGTGGTGATTTCCTTTTATCAAAGATAAGTGAAGAGTGTGAGAAAACGTCAGCAATCTTTCAATTCTTGTTACAGAAGTGAGAATAGTCGTCAAGCTCCATAATCCACCATTTTGTTTAGTCATTTGTAACTTTCTCTGGACTCCTCTGTGAACTTTCTGGCATCTAACTGCATCACCCTAAATATTACGCTGATTGGTTGTAATACCGTCCTATTGCATACAGAGGATTGGATAAAACCTTATAGCCCCACCTCCCCTGCCTATGAAGCGTTCCTAGACCTATACATGTAGTGAGTAGGAATAGCATGGCTAGGCTAAAAGAAGTGCCTATCACTAGTTATTATAAATGCATTTACAACCGTGTGTGTGTGTGTGTGAACTCTATTTTTTTAACTGCAATGTTGTTAATAATAATAATTTTATTTATAAAGTGCTGTCAATCAAAGTGCTGTACAGCCAAAAAAATCTAATCAGTCACAAACAAATTATAAAGCATAAAAACATAAAACATTAACACAGTAAAACAGATCAAGACATATAACACAAAGTGAACAAGTGGGTCTTGAGCCTTGCTTTAAAAACATCCACCAAGCATGCCTGCCTTATGTCCAGAGGAAGACTGTTCCACAGTGTTGGTGAACGAAAAGAAAAAGCTCTTTATCATCCATCAACAGGCCAGTGCCTTTACAACAGAGGGGCCGAGAAGGTTCATACAATGTGACGAAATAATTTAAACAAAGAGGTGCTGCTCCATTTAAAATTGTATAAGTCAATATGTTTTTGCTCTTAATTTCTTTGTATTATGTGCAATGACAATAAAGTTAATATATTAAGAGTTTGTCTACTGTTGCTTTGACTGTTTTTATTTATCACAAATAAACTGTGGAAAACCTGAGGACACCAGCTTGTTGTGATTTATAGCTCTGCAACATGTCCTCATACTCATAGGGTTCCACTTCTGCTGAGGCTGCTGCCCCCACGACCTGGGGCTTCAGCAGCCTAAGCGCAGACTTCCCTCTCCTCAGCAGCTTCAGTCTTTTCGACTTTTTGGAGCACATCATTCCACCGTATCCTGGTTAAGATCCTCTTGGTCACCTCCACAGCTCCAGGATCCACACAGGTCTGGGACATCAGATCCACTGCGTTCCTCATCTGGGCCTTCTCCAGTTGATGGGCTGGAATGGATGTTTCTTGCTTAAGGAACCACTTGAAGTTGTCAAATTCACTGTCCTGCATGCCTTCCAGAATGTAGTAAAGCTGAATCTTCATCTTGGATGTCTAGCAAAACAATTACATTTCACCTTCATGTTTAGAATAAACTCTGGCTACACTGTAGAAACATTTATGTGAATGATTTAATGCAAGGGATTTCAAATAGTGAGGCGGCACCTCCCTGGGGAGGGCACCAGAGGGCATTAAGGGAGGAGTGCCATGAAAAAAAATATAAACCTGAATAAAAGTAAGAAAAATGTTGTTAGCCAAGATCTGATAAAGTGAGTCAAACCCAACTGAGATCACCTTGTCTAGTGAGACGTTCTACTGAGTCTTCTGTGGAGCAGCAGCAGCTGAAGGACCAACACAAAAACACATTTTCACTATTACTGTTTAAATAAACTCAACCCAGATATCTACTGGCTCATATTTAAAACAATTTTCCCTGTATAATTTTACTGACAGACAAAGGAAAAAGGGGAAAAAAAGAAAAGTGAGTGACAAAAAAACAATACAATAAAACATAAACAGATGTTAATAAACATAAAGGCTAATAAGCATAAACAAAGGCCAATAAACATAATAAAAGGCTAATAAAGATAAATAAATACACCAATGTGAGTGACACTGGAGACAGGAGACAGTGTCTTTGCCCAAGGACACAACAGCACATGACTAGGACAGAGCAGGATTCAAACCACCAACCCTTGGATTAACCGCTCTACCAACTGAGCCATGGCTAACTCACTTGTGACTGAATGTGATCAGTCCTATTAGGAATGGGCCTAAAAGTTTGAGCCCTGTGTGATACAAAACTTCCACAACAAGCAACACCAATATTTCCACTGAATGATACTTGAACCCCCAATAACAGTGTGCGCTCTCACCAGTTAGATCAATTTTGTGCGACCAGACCACATTTTCTTTATCTTTGATTGCCAGGGTCATTTGCGTTGTCTTTGGTAGTAGTGTGATCTCAAATGTGGTGTGATAATTTGGTCCAAAGTTCAGATCAAATTCTTCTTCCTGCAAAGTAGCAGTTGTTTTACATTGAGCTGAAGGTGGACTTGAATCAATGAATGTGCTTGTAAATTCTAATTCTACTCACCTCAGGCTGCATTTGACAGGCTTTAGAACAGTCGATGGTGTAACTTCGGTTTAGGAGGAGTTTACATTTGGAGGGGACCTTGATGTACATGGCATCAGGTACGTCTTCATTCACCTTTACAGACATTCAAATGTTTTTATTAACACAAGTTAATAAAAACATTAAGGACAAGATGGCTGCGAGATGTTACAAAAACGGTTCCAGCAGCTACATTTTGAAAATACACAATTTAAAAGTCCAAAGGCCTTTCTTCATACCAATGCACAATGCATTCAATAACAATGGTGAACACAGCAATATTAATTAAATAACCATAGAATGACACCTTTAAAATACTTTCATTTTCTCCAAAAACAACAGTGCACCTTATAATCCAGAGTGCCTTATATATGGATTAATTCTGGTTGTTGCTACTGACTTGGAATTTTGACTTTTTATTTCATGATCTTGACTGGTTATCTCGAGTTTGACTTTTTCGAAGCCTGACCATGATATGAATTCATAGTCTGGAGACGATCCATAGACTGAGCTTAAGCGCACAGGTGGGATGAAAGGCTGTCTTTCAAACTGCTCTGCATATAATAGCCAGCGCTATGACCAATCAGAGCAACAAACAATGTGACGTATACAGAACGATTAAAACATGTCTAAACTAGCGTCTATCTGTTTATTTTAACAACCTTGTTTGATTTAGCAAAATAATTGTGTGTTTTGTTCCGTGTTACAACTCAACAAGGTTGGGAGTTATTGTGACAGTTTAGTTTTGCTTAACGCACCATATATGTGAAAAACATCTCAAAAATACACCATTCATTGACAGCGCACCTTATAATCCAGTGCGCATTATAGTGTGGAAAATATGATAAATAAAATTAAAAAGTAAAAGATATTCGAGGATTTCAGAACAGAAAGTCAAAGTCCTGGATATGTTATACAATATGAACACAAGGTATATGCTAAAAAACAAAGATGTATTTTTCTTAATATTTAATTTTATTAGCACTTTTGAACAAGAATGGAGTGATGGTCACTTACAAAAGCCTCTACATTGCTCACGTCCACGTTGATTGACAGGAGTATCACCTCCAGTTTTCGCGGCGGTCTGAAGAAGAGCAGGACTTGGCTGTTGACTGGTCGGATGTATTTATACCTTTCTGGTAGACACCCCCAGACGAGGCCAAAGGCAGACAGATGTGGGACATTGATCACCACATGAGTGTCTGTGATCTCCACTGGAGCAATGAAACTCATCCCGTCATCAGTGATGTGAGCCACGGACAGCATGTTTCCAGACACTGTCCAAACACACAGCCATCAGACATTATTCAGTTATAACAATCTCATTACAGTGGACATTAGAGATACTAATTATCCATTCGTCCATTAATCATTAGCTGGTTGACCTTATCGATCAATTGACTGATAAATGGTGATTTTCCCGAGAACCTGAATTTCTTTTATTCATATATATATATATATATATATATATATATATATATATATATATATATATATATATATATATATATATATATATATATATATATATATATATATATATATATATATATATATATATATATATATATATATATATATATATATATATATATATATATATATATATATATATATATAAAGAACCTGAAAAAAATAAACAAATAAATGGTCCATATTGTGGCTGTGAAGAACTCTGAAGCCTTTGTGAGATGTTCAGAGAATGACAGTTCAGTTGATTTTATGAAACACAGTTTCTTTCTTACCAGGTTGTGTCTCACAGTGTGGGAGGTAGAGTTGAAGAACAGTATTTTCTGGAGAATCAATATGGAAGAGCGGCCCAGCAGGTGTCCTACTGGCTGACTGCAGGAGGAGCCCATCCCATTGGACAGTACCGTAGCGCAATGTCACCTTCTGATCCACAACAAACACCAAACCAGTCTGAGCACAATGGAACGAACCTGAATGGGGACACCTGAACCTGCAAAACAGAGGAGCACCAATTGCAGTTCAGACCAACACAGAACCATGCTGGTTCAAACTGTGGATCTGTGGTTGATTTGTTACCTGTACAAAGTATGTGTGGATTCAGTTGATGCTTGGGGTGTGAACTCCTGTAAATGACAATGGTCCAGTATTAGTTATTTCAATATTTTATAACTTGGTGATTCTTGGTCAGTATGTGGGCCTGTTTCCATACCTCCCACTTGGATGGTTCAGTCGGAACATCTGTGGACAAAACCTGCCATTCCTCTGGACCACGATGATTCATCTCATAGTCTGGTGTCTCTAAGTTGGATAAGACACAAACAAAGCATTATTAGGTACCTTTACATGCACTTTGATAAATTCGGATTATTGCCTTATTCCAATTAAAGTTAGAGTTTTAAAAGCCATGGAAACACCTTAGTTGGAGTGGAATCAAATAAAGTCAACACCACCCAATGTTAGTTCGGTTAAGACTGGCCTGGACACGTCCCCTTCAGGAAGTAAATGGTAATGGTAAACGGACTGTGCTTATATAGTGCTTCTCCACCTTCATGGTGCTCAAAGCGCTTTACATTAGCCTCACATTCACACACACACTCATACACCAGTAGGTTTATAAGGTCTAAGGTCAGTCCTACTTGGGGCCTAAGTCAGGGTTCAGTGTCTTGTGGACAGCCAGAGCTGGGACGCGAACCGCCAACCTCTCGGTCATTGGGTGGGGTAGACCCACTCTACCAACTGAGCCACAGCCACCAGATCAGATCAGATATTTCTCTCTCTCTCTCTCTGGATTTGGCTTTGTAAAAAGGGGTCAGAGATTATAAATTTTACTTCTTTCCCCTCCTTTTCAAGTGCAAAAATAAAAAATTGTTTGACCATTTTAATTGTTCTGAATATTTTGTGCTTGAAATAAAATCAAACTGAACGCAATAGACTTTCCTCTTCCACTACATAGCAAAATGGCGTCCATGTAGTGCGAAAAGTGTCCAGGCAAGATACAGACAGCTGGGGCAAAAAAAGGAAAATGTACTCAGATTATTTTCTTCAAGAGTTGGATTAATTTTTCTACATTTTTATTCGCATTGGATTACAAAGACATTTGTAATCCAGTCAATGCAGTATCGAAGCAACAGGTCTGGGGTGTCGCAGGAGGTTTAGGAAAAGAGGAAGTGCAGTGATTATCGGCACACATAGGGAGAGCTTATCCTGTGATTCGTAAAAGGAGTTGATTAGGAAACAAAACGATATAATCATACATATATTGAATTTTGTACACTTTGCTTTGCTTTATTGCATGAAATAAAGTCCCATAAAAAGGAAGAAGTTGAATTCTATTATCTTTATTTCCCCATATATAATACTTGAGTGTGAACGTAAAGGCCAGATTCATGTGTGCACAACATCAGATGGTTCTGAAAATGTCTTAGTCACTTTTAACCATAATGCGTCCTTAGGGCCTTCTTCCTGGCCTCAAAATCTCTACTTGGCATGTACCAAAAGCCGGATCTACAGAAGCATCTACTGCCAGTTGGGCTCATATCTTAGGGTTACACATAGTGGGTTTTCTCTGTCATTTTATGATGTTAGAGTGAGCAGGATGGAGACTGGTATATAGTAGTGAGAGAGCCAAGCCAAAGCTTCACCATAACTTACAGCCTAAGTGCAGTCTATGTTAGGCACCTTGGAGCAGGGTAAGACCCAGTCCAGGCCAGACTAGATTAGGACCCCATAAGACGCAGGGTTGTATATTACCAGAGATCTACAGGTACAGAATAAATAAGCTAAATATACTAATAACACAGAAAGGTAACATGTGTTTGTTGTCAAACTGTCATTGACAACAATGACAGTTTGTGCTTACAACATTCATGGCCTTAGATTGTTTAATGCAGTATTCTCCTATACAATATTCACAACGGCAATGACAATTTTCTAGAGAGAAAACTAATTTTGTTTCTGTGGAAAAGAAGAAAGTGATGTCGGAGAAGATTTCCACAGGTAAGGTCATAGCACCAAAGTCAAAGGTCACAAGTCAACAAGAACCTGATGTTGCACACCCATACTTCATAAAGAGCTGCTGTGTGAAGTGGCTGAAGCTAACTTTACTTTACGTATTTTTCTTTATCGTCACTATTTTCTTTATGATCACATTTAATATATTTCACTTTGTTCTGCTTATGTGGCAGTTAACTGACGTCACGATTGGTCTCTTTAAAAACCACCTTGCCTCATCCTCACTAAGACGCTGAAGAAGGCTGTTGGGCCGAAACGTCTGTCTGTCATCCTAACCCATTAAAGAAATAACAGAAACTGCAATTGAGAGTGCGGCATTCCATCTACAAATGTACTGTACCCAGGTGCTCACACCTGAAGACTTTTTTAAGAAATTTTTGGAGTTGAGCGCACTTAAAAAAAAATTAAACTGAACCATAGTCAATGAGTAGATATGTTTTCAGGACTGATCTTTAGACAGAATCACAGTCCTACCTTTTACAGTTCTGTCCATCTGCAGTGCGGTTCTGGTTCCAGTTCTGGATGTTTTTCCACACTGGGGACAGGAGGAGTCTCCTGATGGACCAGACTGGTCTGAGTATGAACTGATGCACTCTCTGCAGAACCAGTGTCCACAGCTGGTCTGGACTGGATCAGTCTGGACCTTCTGGCACAGAGAACAGTACTGTGGGTCCACCTCAGGATCAGGACTCCGCCTCCTTTTCCTGAGAACATGAAGACATTTGGAACAAGTGGTTCCAAGCCCAACAAAACCCACCCCTCACACGTACCATAGCTTATTGTGTCATCCATCGGGATAATGTCTACATTTCTGTGTGTGCTGATGTCAGCATATGAATTACCTCCATAGATGTGCCAAGTTTGAGGTCAATTGAAATGAAATTTAAGTTCCATAGACATTTGAAAATTCACTCACTATAAGTAAATAGACAAAAAGAAAAAAAAAAATCTAAGAATTTGAACTTTGACTTACTTTTCCCAAAATGTAATGATGTGTCATTGTCAATTTATGAACTCGATTTAGTATGAATTCAACCAACAATTTTGCTGCTAGACTGTTAAAAATAATAATATAATAATACCACTGCCTCATTTTGTCTATTTTTTTGGAGGGGGGGTTATAAGGAATACCAGTGGGTCTTCACCATCAATGCAAAGCCACATCGAGCTTGATCTACTGTTATTACACCCCAAAGCTTCTTAAAGCCATTCAGATGTGATGCTTTATAGAAAACCCTACACAACACATAAAGGCCAAACTACACTCAACAAAAATATAAACGCAACACTTTTGTTTTTGCTCCCATTTTTCATGAGATGGACTCAAAGATCTAAAATTCATTCCAGATACACAATATTACCATTTCTCTCAAACATTGTTCACAAATCTGTCTAAATGTGTGATAGTGAGCACTTGTGCTTTGCTGAGATAATCCATCCCACCTCACAGGTGTGCCACATCAAGATGCTGATCTGACATCATGATTAGTGCACAGGTGTACCTTAGACCGTCCACAATAAAAGGCCACCCTGAAATGTGCATTTTTTTTGCTTTATTGGGGGTCTGGGGACTCAGAACCAGTCAGTATCTGGTGTGACCACCATTTGCCTCATGCAGTGCAACACATCTTCTTCGCATAGAGTTTATCAGATTGTCAATTGTGTCCTGTGGAATGTTGGTCCACTCCTCTTCAATGGCTGTGCGAAGTTGCTGGATATTAGTGGGAACTGGTACACGCTGTCGAATACGCCGGTCAAGCACATCCCAAACATGCTCAATGGGTGACATGTCCGGTGAGTATGCTGGCCATGCAAGAACTGGGACATTTTCAGCTTCCAAGAATTGTGTACAGATCCTTGCAACATGGGGCCGTGCGTTATCTCACTGAAACATGAGGTGATGTTCATGGATGTATGGCACAACAATGGGCCTCAGGATCTCATCACAGTATCTGTGCATTCAAAATGCCATCGATAAAATGCACCTGTGTTCTTCGTCCATAACAGATGCCTGCCCATACCATAACCCCACCACCACCATGGGCCTCTCGATCCACAACATTGACATCAGCAAAGCGCTCACCCACACGACGCCACACACGCTGTCTGCCATCTGCCCTGAACAATGTAAACCCAGATTCATCCGTGAAGAGAACACCTCTCCAACGTGCCAGACACCATCGAATGTGAGCATTTGCCCACTCAAGTCTGTTACGGTGACGATCTGGAGTCAGGTTAAGACCCCGATGAGGACGACGAGCATGCAGTTGAGCTTCCCTGAGACGGTTTCTGACAGTTTGTGCAGAAATTGTTTGGTTACGCAAACCAATTGTTTCAGCAGCTGTCTGAGTGGCCGGTCTCAGACGATCTTGGAGGTGAACCTGCTGGATGTGGAGGTCCTGGGCTGGTGTGGTCACACGTGGTCTGCGGTTGTGAGGCCGGTTGGATGTACTGCCATATTCCCTGAAACGCCTTTGGAGACGGCTTATGGTGGAGAAATGAACATTCATTGCACGAGCAACAGATCTGGTTGACATTCCTGCTGTCAGCATGCCAATTGCACGCTCCCTCAATGCTTGTGACGTCTGTGGCATTTTGCTGTGAGACAAAACTGCACATTTCAGAGTGGCCTTTTATTGTGGGCAGTATAAGGCACACCTGTGCACTAATCATGATGTCAGATCAGCATCTTGATGTGGCACACCTGTGAGGTAGGATGGATTATCTCAGCAAAGCACAAGTGCTCACTATCACACATTTAGACAGATTTGTGAACAATGTTTGAGAGAAATGGTAATAATGTGTATCTGGAATTAATTTTAGATCTTTAAGTCCATCTCGTGAAAAATGGGAGCAAAAACAAAAGTGTTGTGTTTATATTTTTGTTGAGTGTAGTAATAACAACAACAACAACAACAACAATAATAATAAAAATCCATGAAAATTTTAATACAGGTGAAACTTCATCTGATTGAATTAAAACTCTTTTTAAGTTGAACATGACATTATTTAATTTATCATGACCCATATGGTAAAGAAATTAATACATTCCAGTTTAAATAGTGTTCAGTCAATTACTTTACATCATTTCAAGTATCTTAAAATGTTTACTCATTTATTTTATTTTAACCATCTGATCAGTTCATTAACTATTTGTGAATGAACTTGGTTTCACTGAAGGCTTTGCTATCACATGAATGTGTAGACGGCTACAATAAAAGACAAAACAAAACCGCCTTAGGTTAGTTCTACATTATGTTATTTGACTTTTTTTTATCATTACCTTTTTCTCATGACCAAAGTATGTTATGACTCAAATTAAAATATCTGATTTTTTCCCCTTTTATTGTGGAAAGAAATAATAAAATAAAAATAAACAACCTGAACTCACAGCTCGTGCAGTGTATATATTGTGGTTTGTCCTTCTTTATCACTCTCTGATAGTCTTTGTCATCACTCTACTGTTAGTTATTTAAGCAGCGTATGATGATTATCACGGTTTTATTTTTTATTTTCCAAATTAGTAAAACTCCAGTGTCAGCCTAATTCGGAAAGACTAATGGATTAGTGATAATAATGGGGGGTTTACAAATTTGGAAAGAAACTATGTTGAAAGTCATATGCTGCTTGAAATAAAGTCTGACAAATAAATCTATTAAAAACCCTGTGATTGACTCACTGTGGATCACAAGGTCCTGGTACACCAACGCCTCCTGGAGGATCCATTATGGACAAATCATCCTTAGCATCCCAAAAGAAATTTAAATAAAGTAGAAATTAGTTTTCAGAAACATTCAGTCATTTAAAAACCTTTAAAACACCCTGAGAAAAATGGTTATTTGCAATTGTGTCAAGGTCATTAAATTAAATAATGTAAATATAGAGATTCCCCCAGAAATATTGCTAAGCCTGGTGGTAAGGCTGCTAGTGAAGCCCATTGGTGGCCCACTGTTTTTTGTAAACAAAATCAAATCAAATCAAATAAAAACTTTAAAAATGGACAAGAAATATGAATTTATATCAATTATGTGTGATTGTACAACATTCATAAACAATATTTACACCAACTGCTAACAAATATGCACACTCTGAAATAAACTGTAATCACCTTTAATAATGAATAAATAAATGTCAATGACAGAATCCACAAAGTGTAATAATTAGAATAAATATTTTTCATATTGAGGCTTGACTATGATATTCATTTAAGACAAAACAAGGAAATGTGAAGGGTACATTTCAGCTTTATTATACAGTTATTTAAAACTATATCCAGAGCCAGACTGACATTTCATTATTAACATTCAAGTTAATATTGTGGTTAGTATCACTAGTTGTAATGTGTCTACATATCTTTAAAATAGATCAATAAAAATAGTTTTGCTTAGCCTAGTGGTTCACTGCAGGAAACACTGAAATAAAATAAAAGCAGAAACATGAAACATAAAACATAATAAAGTTAAACCAGGAAACACAGCATGGAAAGAATTGAAAAAATAAATAAAAGTTTAAAAGAGATTTTAAAGTAAAACTAAGGTTCTGAATGTTAAAAATATGAAAACTAAATAAAAACGGTTAAACCTAGGGTGTTACCGTTTCCTCTAAATGACCAACATTAAAGATTTTAAAACGAGTTTTATTCAACATATCGGTTATTTTGTAAAGTTATGTGAATGTCCTTGATTCTTCAAACCCTCGTTCTCTGCTTCTATAAAACATGTTTCCTTAAAAAAGTCCTGAATAAATGACACTAGAACTACAACTAGTCGGTTAATTTCGGTGAAAACGGAACTAAAATAGTTCGAGCCATTGAGGAAATGTTAAAAACTGAACTGAAATAAAGTACTGACCTTTCAATCCCTGGAGTTTGATCATTTTAACACTTCTAAAGAGTAAATAATGACATACAGTCTCGCACTCCTCTTCCGCCTTTACAGTCGCCATGAGCAAGTTTGATGTGGCCACGCCCCCATCACGTGATGAACGTGTGGGTGGAGTCCAGTCTGTTACCTGCATCTGTCTGCCTGAGATGATTCAGAAAAACCCAAGAAAATGTACATTAGAATGTAATCAAGGCTGTCAAATGATTAACATCTTGAATCAGATTAATCATGATTTATTTATTTTACTGCATATTTCAATGTGGGTGCTATTACATTTTCCTTCATTTTATTTATTCTTCTTGTTGCACTATGGAAGAGAGGAAAGAGATATCATCTGACTGTGCTATATGTTCTGTATATACAGAGGTGGAAGGAGCTAAGTAAAAGTATTTTCTTCCTTTACTTAAGTAGATTTTTCTGTAAACTTTTGACATTTCACATCCTTGCATTTGTTCATGAATATCTGTACTTTATACTCCTTACATTTATATAAGTATCTGTACTTTATATTCCTTACATTCTAAGAATAGACTCTTTTTCAAACTAAACAGATGTGACAGTAAAAATAAGTCACTTCAGAGGGGAAAATCACTGGAGGAGACAGAGCCGGACTGGATCAGGATTCAAGGCCGGGAATATCCCGCTGCATCCAGGCCAATTCCAGGACTACGTAGGCAGAAAAAAAATCCCCCCAAAAAAGGGGGGCTTTTTAATTTCCTTATAGCAATTAACGCAATACTATTCCACTGGCTGTGACACAACACCACGCTATTAAACTAATGCATGACAACAGCCCGGTACAATACAGTACTTTTCTCACATCCTCGATAAACGATAAAGGGCCTCTCCCCTCCCAGTGAGCACCGGCGCAAACTGGCAACCATGAGCCTGAGTCGCAGGGCCTCGCTCCTGCCTTGGCTGTGAATGATAAACAGCCTCTCCCCTCCCATTGAGCTCCGGGGCAAACTGGCAACCGGGAGCCTGAGTCGCAGGAAGGTCTGGTGTGGGAGTTGAACCAGGGTCCTTCTTGCTGTGAGGCATGATTGCTAACCACTACACACAGAATTTTTTCTGGATGCAGCTCTATTCTTATTCACATTTTGTCGTTGCCCAATGTCCACATGTCGAAGTGTCCTTGGGCAAGACACTGAACCCTGGCTTAGGCCCCCAGTAGGACTTACCATAGACCTTAGAAACCTACTGGTGTATGAGTGTGTGTGTGAATGGGTGAATGAGAGGCTAATGTAAAGCGCTTTGAGCACCATGAAGGTGGAAAAGCGCTATAGAAGTGCAGTCCATTTACCATTTACCCGGTTAATATAGTGAGACAAAACAGGATGTTTTGAACTTACGACATGCCTGGTCATAATGTTTGTAATGTGTTTGAATTACAGACTTTTTTTTTATCCTGTCCGAATGTGCCACAGAACCACACAGAGGTATGGGGTTAATTGTGAATTATCAGTAGCCCACAGATAATACATATCCCATGTGAATATCACATAAGTCATGCAGGATTGTGTTCCTCTAGGACGGTGGTCTCCAAACTATTCCACAAAGGGCCGGTGTGGCTGCAGGCTTTTGTTACAACCAAGCAGCAGCACACCTGACTTCAATCAATTAATCAACTGATCTCAGTCTTCAGAGAGTCGATTGGTCAAACTGTGAACTCTTGGTTGGTTGGAACAAAAACCTGCAGCCACACTGGCCCTTTATGGAATAGTTTGGAGACTCCTGCTCTAGGACCAGACTAAATGTTGCCTAAAATGAACATTGATTTGCAACATACAGTAGTATAACAAACTATTACATGATTGAAAATCAATTAATTTTAGCAACAAAAAAGCAAAAACAAGTCTCCGCCTTGGATGTCTGGGGTCACCAGAAATGTATGATTTTAAAATGGCCAGAAAAGTTTGGGAACCAGTGCACTAGTGTGAATGATTCCCATAAAACGGTTTGAAGATCAGCTGGCACAGGTACATAAGGACATGAGCTCCAAGACACTTTGTAAACTATGAAGCCCTCCTTTGTACTTCTGTCTTGAGTTTCCTTAAAGTACAGCCTTTGCTACCCCATGAAGCTCTGATTGACTTTTTATTGAGTGGTCCCTCCATCTTAATATTTTCACTGTATTTCAGACTGTGTTTTGACATGAATGTCCATTTATACCTTCATCTTTGTGTTTTATTCATTCATTCGTTCATTTATTCAGTTTACTCATTTGTTTAACCACCATGCACCAACATATTTTGAAAACTTTGGAGCAATCTATTACTGCAGATTACATACTGGAGGAAAGAGGAATTTTTTCTGAAGTTGACCTGACGGTTGATCATTCTTGTCAATGCAAGGACCTCACCCCATCAAAACACCCTGCAGCTGGGGAATCTTTTTATTTCTCAGTGGTGGTTTCAGGCTCATTAAGTACCTCTGCTTTTAATTGGTCTTTATGCTTGGCCCAGGACCTACTGACTGCTGTTTCAGTTGTAGACCTATTCACATGGGATAAGTATTATCTGTTGACCACTGATAATTCACAATTGACCCCATGCCTCTGTGTTATTGTATTGCACATTTGGATGGGATAAACAAAAGTCTGTAATTCATGCAAATTACAGACATTACATGTAAGGGTTAGGGTTTGTCTCAAAATATTAACAAGGTAGCATGGAAACAAAGTATGCATAAGAATACTACTGTATCCAGGGGGATGGCCATCTTGGCAACACAGTGGAACAGTGGTTAGTACTCAATTTGCATCTTCTCTCAGTGACTGCATGGGTTTTCTCCAGGATAACTTTTGATGTTCCACTTGTCTAGATCGCGTTCACCGATTTTGAGCTCATTTGGCCCAACGGCCAAGGAGGAGATAGATAAATTCCAATGACAGCGAAAACGACGACTCAAATAAAAAAAAAATTAAATCCAAGATGGCGGACTTCCTGTTGGTTTATGGGCGTGGTCATCGTAAGGTTTTTTGTTCATCATCATATGACAAACACGTGTACCAATTTTCATAGCTCTAACTTCACTAGGGCATGATCTGGCCTGACACAAACTAATTCACCTTTTCTAGGGGGCGCTGTAGACACATTTCTTTACTGACTTTTATGAAACCTGTAAATACTTGCAATTTTTCACACTTCCGATGTGTGTGCAAAATTTGGTGAGTTTTCATGCATGTTCAGGGGGTCAAATTAGAGCTCAAAGGGCTTAATCAGAACAAACTGCAAGCAGTATCAAAAGGCCTTGCGCCCGACGTGATACGCGGCGAAGGCCGAATATAAATCCAGAGCTAACAGTAGAGTTAGCATCAGTGCCACTCTGGCTGCTGCTGGGTTTAATAAACAACTCAGTTAGCTTCTGATATTTCACCTCCTCCTCCTTGACTGACCTTCTTTTTCTTTCCATTACAAATGTGAACATAACTTATGACAATCTATCAATGATGCATGTCTAGGCTCGTCCTCGTCAATGTTTTTCTCTTTTTCGAGAAATACTTAAATTCATCTGGAGTTAGCATTAGCTCGTGTAGATATTAGCTTAATGCTATATTATACCTTATCTTCGTTGGCACCTCGCACAATTAACTGTTATGTTACGTAACGTTGGCTGGCTGTCAATATTTGCCAAATACATATTTAACTTTTAAAAATGATCAGTTATCTCAAACTACCGTAATAAATACACCTTTTCGTTGTCCGAATCGCACAGATACACTCCTCCTCCGACTGTCTGATCTGTCACTTCCAAGATGCGCTCTGGCAAAGAGTATATGATTAAGATGTTTATCTGTAGTTCGGGCTACTTTTGTTTTTTTGATCGCGTGGGTAAAAGCAGGGGGTGCTGCTGCGCCCCCAACCAGAGTCCTGCACGGGTTCGGGTAACCGCAGATTTTCACGAAACTGGTGAAAAATGTTGTGCTGTGTCGGATACGGGTTCGGTTCGGGTCGGACGTGGGTGATCGCGGGTCTAATTTGCGGTTCATAGGCTAAAAACTGTTCTTTAGTTTGGACTTGTATAGCTGCCTCCTGTCGGTTTCCTTCTTGATGCGTTTTTAAAGCGTGTGTGTGTGTGTGTGTGTGTGTGTGCGCGCGTGAGCTCACGTATAAAAATAGTTTTTGAATTTATTATTTGTCTGCTACTGTTTAACAACATTTTTATTTGGCTCTGCCTTGGCTATGTCACTGTTCAGTATATTCGTGGCAATACATTTTGTATTTAAGCTGACATTTTCTTCCGGGTTCGGGTCGGATATCGGGTTCATTTATAGCGGGTCGGTTCGGGTGCGGATTTGTAATTTTTTTTTCGTCGGAAAACGGGTCGGATACGGGTTTGAACATGACGGGTACGGGCGGTTGCGGTATGTCAAAATCAGAACCGTGCAGGACTCTGCCCCCAACACCCCCACTTCCCACGGCTATGAGCGTACACTAATATGCAGCAGAATAACAGTTCAACTTCGGAAAAGTAGAAAAGGCGAAAATAATCTTCAGCCTTTTAGGCATATTTATTAATGACAGACAAACGCTGCTCTTGTTGAACCATCATGTCGGGAGAGGGCTAAAAAAAGAACACAAAAACATTCAGTTTTATATGGGGTGTGACGTCACCAATAATGTTTGACAGAAATACAATAACACCCCCTTGTGGTGTGGAACCAGCATGTACAGGATACGTCTCAGTCATACACATTAAGTCAACATCTATATTTATAATTATGAATGTTATCTCATAATTTTGACTTTTTAATCTCATAATTATGCATTTTTAAATCGGACATGTGTCACCTTTTAAAAAAAAATCGTAATTTTTACATATTTGAGGGATTCTTGAGACAAGGGACAAAATGGGTTTTAAATTTCGAAAAAAAGACACACAGAAACCTAAAAATATGTATTTGAATAAACTTATTGCAGTTATTTTGACTATTGCAGATTACTGTAATATGTGTTGATCTATTCGTGTTTTCAAACTACTACTATTACTTAAAATAAATAAATTATGAAGCTATCAATTATTATTAGGGAAATACACATTCAGTTTTTAGGCATGGTGGTGCAGTATTAGCACTCGTGCCTCACAGCAAGGAGGACCATGGTTCCGCTCACTTTGGGTCAGCCTGCGCATCACCCACCCACATCACCTCCACCGCTGCCAAACTCATTGGTCTACCAACAGTCAGTCTAATACACAGGTGTCAAACATAAGGCCCGGGGGCCAAATCCGGCCCGCTAAAGGGTCCAATCTGGCCCCTGGGATGAATGTGTGAAATGCAAACAACTAAATGCAACTAAGTATATTAACAATCAAGAAAGTTAAAATTATTTTAGGTTACTTCAATCTAAAGTGGATGAGATGAGTAAAATATAACAAACAATAACCTAGAAAAAATGGAAACCAACCTAAAACTAATGATTCAGTTCAGTTCAGTTGGGTCAGTTATTTTTATTTGAGCAGTTCATCTAAAAAAAAAAATACAGAAAAAAGAACAAAGGACAAAAAATAAGGAGTCACCACTCAAAAGGAGTGGTGACTGAAATTATGCTTTTTGTTTTAGTGTCAACATTTTTTTAAAAGTACAAAAAGCACTAGCCTTTTATAAAAAAAGAACATGGGAATAACTTGAAATGTCGAATTGTATCAATATTCAGCCTGTTACTAAATGTTGTGGATATTTGTGAATCTACTGTGATCTGTAAGTTGTGATGTACGTGTAGAAATGATAAACTCAAGCATAATATTGTCAACATTGTACTTATTTTTCTGAACAATATAGAGGTTGTTCATATTTGCTGTTGTTATGTTCAAGTACAGTTTGTAGATATCAACATTTTTATTGTGAAATTCTGCTTTTTTTTTTCCTCACTCAAAAACACAGAAAACTTTGGTGTTGACTTTATTTCATACAACTTTATCCAAATATTTATAGCATTTTACTGGTGCGGCCCACTTTACATCATATTAGGTTGAATATGGCCCCTGAAATAAAAATTAGTTTGACACCCCTGGTCTAATAGAACTCAATAACAAGGTCATCACACCAGTAGCATCAGCAATAGAACAGGATTTCACACAGCCAACTCAGGAGTCATGTACAGAACACTATGCTGTAAGAAGGGCTGTCTGGGAAAGAGCCTTATGCCAGTGTTCTGTCAAAATGGGCATCCCGTCACATTGGGCTCCCAAGCGCTTTTGAGCAAGCACATGACCATCAAGCATTTTCACAAAGTAAAAGCCCGTCAATTCAGTCATCCCCAGCCAGATGTGCAATTGACTTAGACGCTGGACGTAATACTTTTAAAGTATATTTATTTTATCATGCCTTTGACCAGTAATCAATCATATGCATGCAATTGATTCAATATTGAAGTGAGTACGTTTTAAGTAAGTTTTGTATGATATGAATGTTATGTACATGGGTTGCCTGGGTGTTATTTTTTCACGTTGGTTCAAAGGACATAAACGATAGCCTACTTTATGGGTAACTAAATCTACATACAATAGGTTTATAGAAAAATTAAATATTAAATATTTTTAAAGTTTACCTATAATGGGAGCATTATATGATATCAATAGTAGCATTGACAGACGCAAAGTAACATATTTTGATGGAATAATGTGAATTTGTAGAGATATTGTCAATTTTGGCTGCGCTCATTTCGACGGGGATGCCCATTTTGACAGAACACCGGTGGTAATCACTGCCCTAAATAAGAGACCCCGCTAAGGACACTGATGGTATCTTGAACACCTGTTTTTGTGCGTGTCGTCCTCTGTTAAATGTGTTGTCTATTGTCCTTTCCCTATTTGTGATGGAGTCTGTGTGTGGATGGCTGTGAAAACAAGTTTCCCTTTGGGGACAAATAAAGTCTAAAGTCTATATAGTTCCCACTGCCTCAAAAGGGCAAAGAATATTTTACATGATTTATGTCACCCTGTACATACACTGTTTGTACTGATGCCTTCAGGAAAGAGGTAGAGGGCTCTGAAAACCAAGACAAAGGCTGAAGAACAGTTTTTTTTAAATCTGAAAGCCATCATGTTTTAAATAGGCGCGTGTGTGTAGAACTATGAACTCTGAGTAAGTAAGTACACTGGATGGGAGGCAGCAACAGGGGGCAATTTACCGACAGGAAAGCAGGGAGAACAGAGCAACAGACCTGTAGATGTGTCCCAATCGATAAAGCTCGAGTTTCAGTGCTTGTCTTTTAATTGCTTTACTTTGAAACAACCGGAAGAGCCGTTTGTTGATACACTTTCGTTGACACGGCAGGTGGACGCAGCTGGTTACTTCACGAAAAGCTTAGCGGCTAATAATGTGCACTTTTAAAGGCTAGGGGCTAACTTCTCCTCGAAAAGTGTGATAACTTAAGCGGCCCGGTATGAAAACTCCCCCCCCTCCTCCGTGGGAAACGGCGATACAAGTAATTTCTATTCTCCTCACTGGCTGCTATTGTTTTAATCTGCAATGTTTTTATTGGCTCGGTGGATTTCAACTTCGTTTTAGCTTGGTAGCTAACTAACCGTGTCACAAGCTAGCAAGTCAACACAACAGCATGTACGCTAAAAGTTAACAGTAGCGCTGTGCGGTTGTGGTATTTGCATCTAAGGTTAAGCCCAGTCTTTATTCATCTGTTGCCAGCTTGGGTTGATTCAACGTGATTTGGGGCGTCGCCTTTCGGGTACCGTCAGAGAAGAAACAGCCTATCCCGGAAGATCTGCCGTCACACACTCGAAATGCTTGCTTTTTGTAACTTATAGCCAAGGTCTGGCCTGAAAAACACACTATGGATCATAACGCCTGCCAGCTAGTTTCATCTCAAGCGACCATGTAAGCTGTCTGGACAGGAAAGGCATTTGACTCGTGACCTATCGCTGTAGGACGGTACAGGAGAAGAAGCTCCAGCCCTCCAAAAACGAGCAGAAAAGACGCACCGAGACCGACTCCTGCCTGCACCCGAGTCCGTGATCGCCGTCTAATTCACGGTTTAACGCCTCTCGTATGCATGCGTCTACGCCCATCTTAACATCCTGAAAACGGAGCCGGATCGAGGGAGGGAGGGAGACAACGGCAGCAGCTCCGGGGTCCCCTACACTCAGCCGAGGAGAGGCATCGCTGAAATGAGATGAGGCTCAGAAATGGAACTGTGGCCACTGCGATCATTTTCTTCACGTCTTTCCTCAGCCTGTCCTGGTACACAGCGTGGCAGAATGGCAAAGGTACGTTGATATTTCTTAATTTAGCACGATTATTACATAGATGTAAGTGATTGGCTTTTAGGATCGACAGTTATGAGGCCTGGGTAACAAGCTGACGTGGGTCCACCACCACCACCACCACCAGCAGCAGCAGCAGCAGCAGAGGCAGCATGTCGTAGGACAGCAGGTGTTGCCATATAACACTGTTCAGCAGATCGGTATTCACTGGCAGCATGTAGTTTCCCTGCATTTATCCTGTACACCATTCATGGGCTTCTGTCTGTCATCAGCAACCTTTCTAAATCGCATTATGTTGAAAGATTTCTATTGGTATGTGTACTTCTTCACTGTTTGACAACAGGGGCAGTCATCTCTCACATGTCATCACATATTACCAGAGCTATTTGTACTGAACAACTTAATTTGAGTAGCATATAAAAATGTGTTTTGTTAAAGTATGAGGAAGCAGCGTTTGAAGCAAATACTTCCACTGCCGTTTCCTTTTTGCAGATATCTTAAAACCAGACATTAACTGTCAGACCTGTCTTGGTTGAAGGGGTGGTGTAACTCGGGCTCTGTTTCAAAGAATTATAGTCAGTCTCTGGCTTTTTTAAATTCCAGAAAGTTAGCAACTCTAACCACAAGGGAACTAAAATCCAGTGCTACCATGGTAACAGGCCATTAAACTAACCAGAGATGCCAACTAGCAGATACAGCAGAAACATAAATTGTGGTTGAATAATACTGAATAGAAAATGAAAGACAAATGAGAAAAGAAAATATTTTTACAAAGCAAAACAACAAGATCTCTGCAATCAGTTAAATGTCCATGTCACCCCACGCTGGATTCACAAAAAGCTGCATTTGGCCACTGTGTGTGAGGTGATATTTTGGATTCACTGTACATCTCTGTAGCTGGAGGTTCTGAGTAAAACGTGTAGAGTGAGTTACAGCAAAAACAAAAGTTGCTCAATATTTTTATTTTTTATTCCAAGTTTCTTAAAAATCATGAAGTGGCCATTAATCAGTCCATTGTCATTGATACTCAAGCAAATAGAATCATCACCATCACAATACTCTCAACAATAAATTTATTGAAATTATTTCTTTGTATGTAGTCAAAAGTAAAAAGAGTAATAACCCATGCTTACCACTGCTAGATTCACTGCAGTTTAAAATGGGTAATAGTTCTCACCTAAATATCTTGTTAGTCTTTCTGAATCTACTAGTATAAACTTAGCTGAGTGGTTTAAAGCCACGTTTTTAGTTTAAGAAATGTATTAATTAACTCTTAATCGGAAGCAAATTAGTCCCACTTAAGATAGTAGAGTATTTTACAGCTTTGTGCAACAGAATTCTGCTTGTTACTGACATCCAAATGGGATCTATCTTTTAAAGACTGGCCCCTGGTTATACTCAGTGCTCAGTTGCTGGGTTAACTCATCTGTGTGTGGAGGGTTATAAGCTGTAATCACTTGTTATCAGCAAAGTGTAAATAATTGCAGCCTTTAGATAAATTCCAACCTAAGTCTGTGTGGTGCTTATCAGCTTGATTAAATAGTTTTGCTTTAAATGGTAACCGTCCAGCAAGTATGGCCACAAGAACATGTAGAGACTGCTCTATGGTGTGTTGAAAAGTGCATGTTTGATAAACAAAGGTCACCTGTGGCTGTCCTCTGTCCTAACTGTTGCCCTGTTGACATTAAGCTCCAGACCTGCATGGAGGGTGGGGATTGAAAACAAGCTTAATGTGCCATAACTGAAAAACATAAATAATTGATTTTCTTTCCTTTACTAAGTAATGGTTTTTTATTTACTTTGCAGATGGTGAGACTTGATAGTCATCATCTTGAGCTAATTCCCATACTGAAACACAGTGACCTTAGGAAAAACCTTTACAAACTTAAATAATATACCCCGAAATACTTATCTAGTGTTGACTGAAAGAGATACACTGCCCGTCCAAAAAAAAAGTCACACATGAAATATTTCACTGCATCAACTTTGGTTTTGATTACAGGAGACTGACACTCAATTTAACTAAAATAATAGTTCAGATCCTTCCATGGGTAAATACTATAGTGGTTAATGTTTCAGCTGGAACAAGTTATTTAATCTAACTAATGCAATGATTGTCCTCTCATACCTGTAATGTTTAACAGATTGGACACCACCAGGATTGATCAGGGTCATCAAGTTTGTGAGAGAATATTTCAGAGACCATAAGACATAATTTTCACACAAAAATTGTCCTTCAAAATGTTCTAATGACTCTAATTTGGGATGATGAAGAGTTGATGTAACGATCTGATCATCATGATCAACAATGAAAAATTAATGCAACTGTGGGTGAAAAGAAATACAATAAACTTTATTGTGACACTATATAAGCATTATGTGGCAAAAAAAGTCAAAGTAAATGTTTCCTGTAATCAAAACCAAAGATGGTGCAGTCAAATACTGCATATGTGACTATTTTTTTTTTAGATGGGCAGTGTAATTCACTATTAAAGTGTCTGCATCGGACATGCGATTCAACTTTTAAATCTTGGATTTAGAATAAATAATTTGTAATTATCCTAAAAAGATATTTTCAAGGACTGTCAATTAGCAATGCAATATTTACGCTGCTCTTATTTAAGAAAGAAATGTGTAGACCTACAGCTTGAACAAAGAGCTTAACACATTTCTATTGTGCAAACAAACTAAACCTATGCAAATGAAATAAACAGAATTATTTTACATGCTTACGTACTATTAAAAAGTGAATCTGACAACAAAATGTTACACAAATACAGAAAACAGGAGCTTACAATTCGTACAAGTCTTACAAGTTCTCCCCAAAATCATTACTTAAGAGTATAATATTTTTTTGGAGAATGCTAGAGATTGATTTGACTCAAGACATGAGTAATTAGAAAAAGTATTATTAGAGAAGGTGGTTAGCCATACCCTTGTATAATTGATTCAAAATAATGCCACAGCTTTCAAATCATTTTCATTATATTATATATCAACTTAATAATTTCTAACAGTAATATGAATAATAGATTAGATTTCTATAGCACTTTTCAAGGCGTCCAAAGTATTTTATATTATTGATCCATTATCCATTCACTCTCACATTCTCCCTCTGGTGGTGGTAAACTACATTTGTAGCCACAGTTGCCCTGAGGCAGACTGATAGGAGTGTGGCTGCCAATTTATGTTTACAGTCCCTCCGACTACCACTGAACACTGCCACTCCACTGGTAGTAGAAGCAAGGAGGGTGAACTATCTTGCCCAAGGACACAACGGACTGACTAGGACAGAGCGGGATTCAAACTTCCAACCCTTATGTTAAAGATGACTCGCTCTACCTCCTGAGGCACGGCGGTCCTTTAATCATAATTGCTATCAGATGAAATCTAAATAAATTACGTGACTTGCATATTAGGGTTTCCTGTTTCTTATGTTTTTACTCTGACAATATAGAAAATAGAAGGTAAAATGAAGTCAATATCTTTCATTCAAAATGCCTAGAGAATTGAGGAAGTCAAACTGACATTTAGATAAATACAAATAAGACAATGGGTATCATAAGTGATAAGTTCATATGGAAATTAAGCAATAAACGCTAAGGTCATGTAAGCAAGCAAGCAAGCAATAAAATGGAAAACCTAAAAAGCATGGCATCACATGTCTGTAAAAGTGGGCTTTACATTTTTTTTTTTTTTTTAAACAGAGGCAGCTGATTAAGGGAGACTTATGCTCTAAACCAGGCAGTTCCAAAGCCGTGGCATTTAGAAGAAGCATGATCATTTTATTCCTCGACATTAGAACGGCCACAGGACTGATTTATTAAGTGTTTCTGCAAACACTGCCCAGGTATTGTCAAACTGCTGAAAAGCTCAGCTAGCAATCACTTGACCACTAAACATATAATAACACAATAATATATACAGAAAAAAACATTATACTTCATTGTTTAAGACTATTTAATTTCAAGCAGATCTTCAAAATGTGACAACTGTTCTTTTTTTGAGAGTTAACAGCCAGGTTTAGTGACAGTCCTTTTGTGGCCTTTGGCTGAAGTTATAGTATTAATAGTTTTAACTCTGGTCAGCATTAGTTTATATTGCCATAATGGCAAAAAGTCAGGCCATCATACCAGATATCATTAAGTATTGGCTGCATACTTTTATTTCTTTGGCAGGTTCTTTCTTGCTTTTTGTTGTAGAGATCACATTTTGGCATTATGGCTGGGGGAGGTGTGGACAAATAAAGTTGAAAAGGAGTCAGATAGACAGTACTATGCTATTTCAGATGCACACACACACGCACACACTGTGCTTTGAGAAGATAATTTTGCCACTTCAAAATTCCTGAAACCAAACCTGAGTTGGCTTTTGTCCACCCTGGATCTTGGTTGTGTCATGTTCCTTCTAATCTGACATTAGATGTTTTGTGTCGCTTTTCTCTTTTCCTTCATGACAAATTTTGTGTCCTTCATCTTTTCTCTCTGTATTTATAGATGGCATCTCTTCTTTATGCTGTCCATTGTAGGTGTTGAGAAAACACTTGGCTGTAGGCAATCTGGAAAGGATGGGTTTCAGAAGTTGCAAGATTAGTTTTACACAGAAAGCAGCATACTGTGAGTGTATGTATACATGCACAGGACTGTATTTAGTAGTTGTTGTAGCCAGGAAAACTGTAATTGAATGTGAGTGATTGTTCAGTGGGTAGTGGAGTGGAGAGGTAATCATTGGCAAAGTTTTTATTTTTATTTTTTGGCTAATCCTCTGCTTCCGACAGCCTGTCTTGTTCCTGGTCACTTGACTGCTGTGAATGAGAGCTTTGCCAGTCAGCTGTCCAAACACTCTGTGCTGAATGACTCTTCAGAATGTGTACTTCTCTGTCAGAATCTGCCTCGTCCACAGTGAGGAAGTGCTCTCTGCTATCTCTATGGTTGAATCTGAAATAGACCTCTACGTTGCTGATTATCAGTAGAAATACCAGTGATAACATGCACCAGGGATGAAGGTGGGACAAGGATCAATGTTTGAATATAGTGCCTTTATATTTCCTCTGACTTTAATGTCATTGAGCACAAGCATCAGTTTTTTGTAAATAGTCATGTTCTACATTAACATCCTTAAAAAGCAAAAAGTCCTGTCATCCTCCTCGTAAAAAGTCAGTGAGATGTAATCATAGTATCCTACCACAAGTTGCTATAGAAGTGTTTGGTATGTTAACTGTATTTGTGTTTTAGACAGAGATAAAGGACTTTAAATTCAACAGATCTCAAGGAAGTAAGCCTCTTTTATTTAAGCAATCTTTTATTTCTAACTCGGCCTTCGTTAGTTACTTAAATGTTTCATTTGGGGAATGTAACTGAAGTCAACATATTTTATTAAAGAGATGAGAGCAGACTACATATGTACAATACCTTATTAAGACACTTCCCAAAGCACTCTTTACATACACAAAAGTACATTTGTAAATTTGGCAAAAATTCCCATGAAGTCAAATTTAACATCTTGGCAGAAGAAGGTATTTAAGACTTAATTTTGCTGTTCATTTCAGTTTGCAGCAGGGCAGCTAGAGACTGGAGTCTTTTCAAGGTCTATGCTTTCATGAGGGACTCGTACCTTCTGATGTTATCGCGATAATAATAATGTGTTTAATTGCAACTGAGGATCAGATGTTTCCCGACCATTATAAAACTTAGACATTGTCATTTTGGACAGTACCTTAACCAAATGGACATCAAATGAATATGTCGAGCGTCCGTCATGTTAAAGAATCTAAAGGTACTATTCTCAGATCTAATCATGGAGGTTGGTCTAAAGCACGTCATCAATGTTTTTTTTTTACTTTTTAATATTTTCATGGATTGTTTTTTTTTTTATTTCAGAAACCTTTTATTTATTGCAAACTTATTGGGGGGGGGGCTCCCGCCACCACACCTTTGTAACTCGAACGAACATGGAAAATGCGAAAAGCTAAGCAACACCCCAGCCTTATAATAATCAAAGGAAAATGATACTGAGGATGAGGAGAATGTTGATGACTTTGGCACTAAAACCTTATAGATGAAAACATATGTGTACTGGCCTTGTAAATACTGTATGAATTAAAACTCAATGTTTCATCAACTCAAAGTAGTAGTGATGTTGGCAGTTCCATCTTTATCATAGGATACCACTAGAATGTGGATTATATAAATATTTGTCTTTTATTAAGGGTAAACTAACCCACAGTCCCAGTTGGAACATGTAGACTTATTCCTCAGTTCGAGTTACAGTGTTGTTTTCTGGTTGTCTGCCTGATACGTTCTCAAGCATGTGATATTTTAGGAATGCCTTGAGGGAATTTCCTAAAATTTGTTACAAACATCTCCTTAATTCCAGAATCCCTTTGCTAATTATGAAAAAATGTGATCCTGATATTTAAATATATGGCAAAAAGTGACATAACATCTTATCGTATGGTTGAAGGTCAGCTTCACAATATTATATTAATAAGTTATTTACTCACTGCAAGAATTTAAAACTTGTCTGGAAGTAAAGGAAGTGTGTATCTCACTGGAATCAGACATGTCATTACAGCAGTGTAATATACATAGAGTAATTTGTGGTGCACCGCCACAGAATGAAAACTGAACGGCACAAATAGATTGCAGCTTTTTTTTCTGTAATTTTCGCTCACACACGGAAAGTGAGCGAGAGGGACATCAATATTTTGGTACCACTCACATTTACACCTATTGTTTAATTGCGCCCTCTCTCCACTGTTAAACAGAAACGCGCGCACACAGCGGTGCAGACAGTGACAAGGTGAAAAGGTGGACAGTGCAGTTACAGTTCACAAGAAGTTCCATATGCTACAGGTGTTAGACATTTACATGCAAAGGCTGGAATATGACTAATTTAATAAAGTACCTGGTGACACAGTGTTTACTAAAGCCTCTGTGAAGAGCTAAGTAGCCTAGCACTGTGCTAATATCACTAGCCTAGCACTGTGCTAATAGCACACTTCGAAATAACAGTCCCAAGAGATAAGTCTTCAGACCAGTTACTGTGCAGATACTGGACCGTGATAGTGACAGTGAGTTATTTTAATAACAAATACAGATAAGTAACTGGTGTTTGTGAATTCCTCAACTGGTGACATGAGATGTGGTACTATCTTAATAATAATAATAACAATAATAAGGAGGGGGGGGGTTGCTCCCCTAGCGCTACACAATGCCACTTGGTCTGTGGGAAACACTGCAGGGGTCACATAAGTAGTGACTGTAACTTTTACAACACATTTAGTAAACATTTTTGAACACATATTTCTGAAGCGGGGCGGGGGCACAGATTTGTGTTTGTGTGGGTGTTCCCCTAGCACCACACAATGCCACTTGGTCTGTGGGAAATGCTGTACAGTGAACTTTTACAGGACTTCTATTGTTACAATTGTTGATATTCATTTCATGGCATGGATATAAAGATGAACTTGGTTGGCCAGGGCAGTAACTCTAGTTGTGATGCACTATTGCTTGTTTTAGTATTGTTTGGACAGGTAGTATTTTCAATTGTGTAGGTGTTCACATATGTTTTCAGCAGGTTTACTTAACAGCAAATGAAACTTCCCCCTTTGCTTCCCTTGAAATCGCATGTTCTGCTTTCTTATTGTTTGGAAGCATGGTTTTCTTCCATCATCACATCACTCCTAACACAATAGGCCAAAAATAGCACAGCTGATTGCATTAAAGGGACAGGGATGGAGCTAGGCCACATCTCTGATTTATTAGGTAGCGTGGAAAAAAATAACATGCTCTGTATATCCTCCTACTGTCTGGTTATTATGTGTATACATTAAGTGTGTGCATATGTGAGTGTGTGCACTCTGAGGTAGGGCAGATTGCCAGGCAAATCCTAAGTGGCTTGGAAGGAGGAAGAGTAGAAAGACCAGAACTTAAGAGAGGATGAGAAGGGCCTGAGGTTAGCTTTTTGATGGAGAGAAAAAGATGATAGTGCTGACATGGCAGAGGCAGTGGGATAAGTTCCGTTTTTTTTGTTTTTCTTCCCTACTTAGTCACACACACACACACACACACACACACACACACACACACACACACACACACACACACACACACACACACACACACACACACACACACACACACACACACACTGCCTCGATTATACACAGCCCCTTAACACATGTGTTGCTCTGTCATAAACAGGAATAAGCGTCTTCAACTATACGTGACTCAATAATGATCGTCATTTCCCTTCTCATGGTTTTTCTAACTTCCTGTCTACCATTCATTAATTTATTTCTTCACTCATTCATGTTCTACCTCTGACTTTGGACAATTGTTTCAGACATACCATTTCTCTTTAATATCACTGACAATATGCTATAGTCTGTAAGGATACCACAGGTTTTTTTTGTAAATCTGAGACCAAAGGTAGTGTTGAGTAGGGTTGTCACGATACTAAATTTCCAACTCGATACCGATACTAAGGATAATACTCGATACTCGATACTAATTTCGATACTGGAGATGTGAGGGATTCCTTTTAAAATGGACTGTTAAAAAAAGGTAGTGAGTGCGGGTGCAGAATAAATGCATGTCTATCTCTTGGCAAGTTAAGGTAGGTCTATCTTTTTGCTCAAGCCCTTCTGCAGTGCTAACTGCAAGACTCTTTATGGTCGAGCAGGTGGCAGCGTATTGCATCATGTGACCACCGCGGACCCCTTGCGGGACTATGGCAAGCCAAAGTGTTCACTTAGCCACGCGTTGTCTTTATTATATCACGCGTCAGTTCATTTAAATCGGGCCTGAAAACATTATTGTTCACTGGAGCTTTTACTTAGATTATTATTTGCTTTAAAATGTTTTTATGTCCTGATTTTAATTGTATTTTAATGCATCTTTATGATTTTAATTTTCTTCTGTTTCTGTTTTTGTGTAAAGCACCTTGAGTTGTCCTGTACATGAAATGTGCTATGCAAATACATTTGCCTTGCCTTGCGTTACAGAACGCGTTCTAGAACGCATGCCATTGTGCGCGCCAGTGCGCGTACCAGAGCGCATCCTGTAACGCGTGATAGCGCGCCAGTGCGCGTGCTAGAACGCGTGATATAATAAAGACAACGCGTTGCTATGTGAACACTTTGGCTTGCCATACGGGACTAGCAGCGCGCACGTCAAAAATTATAGGCTGACATGCTCACGGTGGTCTCCGTGGTGGTAACGTGATACTATGCGCTACTGCCTGGCTGCCGCACGCGCGCATAAACGTTCGACTATATCGAGACCTTTAAAAGCAAAGTTGCATCGGATGGTCCCAATCACAGACCTATAGAAATAGTGTATACGTCTGTGGTCGCACTGGCGTCATCCCGTGTGCTGTCAGAGGCAGCTGGAGAAAAAAAGAGACTATAATTTACACGCCGGCATCACGGCTGTGCCAGAGCTGACCGCGTTGATGCCTGTTTACAATTCTTAACGTTACCCGCTACAAAAAAGCTGCGACGCGCCATAAAAACAAAAATCGATTTTCCAGCAACTTAGTATCTAATTAGATACCAAGGTCAATATCGATTTAGTATCTAAAATCGATTTTTTTGACAACCCTAGTGTTGAGCTATATAAATGTCTATATATACTCATATTGCATTGTCTGTGCAACTGGACGTGTAGCTGTGCTCAAAACAATTCACCAAAAAGGAGCAAATTGAGAAGTAAGACTAAAGTCAGATTTTTGCTGATTTCTTAAAGCTGCTTTTCATCTAGGACTGCACCAAACAGGTATAGTTAACAGATTTTGGTCTGATATTAACCCAAAAAGCTGGTTCAGTTGTCAGTTTGTCCTTGAGAAAGTTTAGAATTCAAAGAAGAATTCAAAACAGGTTTTTCTTTTTCTTTTTTTTTTAGTGAGCTGGAAGTAGTCCTCACTTTTTTTAGCTAAAAAGTAAATGCACATGGAGGTGTTGAAATAATAGTTTTTTGTGAATAAATAATGAAATGGTGAACATGTCATTGATTTGATCAATGTTCTGTGTCTTTCCACATCTTCTGATAATGTTCTTCCACCACTCTCTCACCCATGATTAGGATATCACTGCCATTTTAGATGAAAAATTACCTTGAAAATCTCTACACCCTCTACACTGTTTGTAACTTCATTGGTTATTCGCTCCTTTCCCGTCCTGTGAGTCAAGTTGTGGTCTGGTTTTGGTCAAAGCTAAAGTAGTCCCGGCAGGTTTCCTGGGGTCAAAAAAATAAAAGGTGTTTCTTCTCAAAATAATGTGTTCGAATGAGTGATTTATTTGCATAACAAAACCGTTACAGAACAAAAACTCACTCCTCGTAATTGCTTGGAGCTACTTTCTCTCAATAGCGATCAATGTGTGTTGTCACTGCTAACAGCTGTGCGCCTTAACAAACTACTTTCATCAGTTGTTTGGCAGGGTTTGCGGTTGCTATGTGCAGGCGCACAGCTGTTAGCAGTGACAACACGCATTGATCGCTATTGAGAGAAAGTAGCTCCAAGCAATTACAAGGTGTGAGTTTTTGTTGTGCAAATAAATCACTCATTCGAACATGTACTGTTTTGAGAAGAAACACATTTTATTTTTTTGGCCCCAGGGAACCTGCCAGGACTACATTCACTTTGACCAAAACCGGACCACAACTCGACTGACAGGACACTGTCGGGGGTAAGGCACTGTGGGTGCACCAGAGTAAAGATGCTGATGTGAAAAATAATGAACTATCCCTTTGAAGCTGGCTTCAAATTTGCTTGAGATGTATGGAAATGCAGCTCCAGTCTGTAAATCTAATCAGGTCAATATGTTCTACTTGTACATGTGCATTCTACATAATTTTGTCAGGATAAATAGTTACTAAACAATGAAAAAACAGAAAATGATAATACCCTAATTATAAAATCTGGTAATGATCAACAATTTTATTTCAGTGCTATATGAAATTAATTTCACAAAAATAAATCTCCTTTTACACAAACATAAAATAGGCTCTACCTCAGAAAGATTTTATATTGAGAATTGGTTGTTAATGTCCACACCCAAAAAGTGGGGGCTGCTACATTCTTATTCTCAATGAGGTGCCCAAAAGCTGTTCACCTTATGTGCACACAACATTGTGCACGATAAGGTGATGTCTGAAAAATGGTATATTTTGAACCGCTAATGTATATTATTTAGAATATTAGGATGCCCAATGATCCATGCATATAATTCTGATACATCATACTTTTTGCATTAGATAAAATTAAATATAGTAACTAAAACTATTATTGGCATCATCTTTTTGGCAAAGGTCTGTTTTGCCCATTCATCTACAATGTACTTTGCATTATAAATTTTTATTGTAAGTGGGAAAAGCAATGCAAACATAGCTCCGCAGGTGCTACACTGACATATACCTGTACAAATGTCTACATTCATGTTTTTGTTTACCAGACTTAAGAAGTAGTCGACAGAATACCTATTGATCAGCCTCATTAATTGGTCTATCATTGTCATACTCTGAAACAAAACTGCAAGACTTTCTAGAAATTAAATTCAGCTGATAGTGAGTTAGAAATATGAGATTTTGAGTGAAATATGAATACACATTCTGGATATATTTTAAAATGAACTGGTGATAGTGTTAGGAGGTTTGTTTTTCCTAAATGTGCAGATTTTATTCAGGAGCCAAATGAATGTAAGTGAGTTAACAGGGTTGTGCTCTCAGCTCCGTGCTGTCAGACAGCCTGCACTGCAACAAAGAGACACAGCAGGCTACAGGAGCTTATGAGCACAGTGGAGGAAGAGAAGAGTGGGCGGAGGTCATGAGAAACAATGTGGGATGGTGAAGATGGGAAATAAAGAATATGTGTCCTGCAAGGAGACAATGTTTAAACATAGAATTTCACATTATTTCTGATACTCCTCTACCGCTTTTGATTGGAATGAGGTGAAAAAACATGGCATGTGCTGAAAAGAAAAAATGACAAAATTGGGAAAGCTATGCACTTTCTTGATTTGCAGTGTTCTGGGAGTATCACTCACCTACTGTTGGATCGACTTGCACTTCCCTTCATGAAAATACCACTAAAATCAATACTACTACTCAGTGTGTGTGTGTGTGTGTGTGTGTGTTTGTGTTTGTGGGTGTGTGTGTGTGCAGGGCTCTGTCAATGTGTGATTTTATTTCACTTTAAAGTGGAGTTTTGCATGATTTATGCTTAAGACTAGATTTGACCAGGTATAACACCAGTGTCAACTTTTATTACCTCAATCTTACATGTTGGTTGAGTAATGCATCGGTACACAAATACAAGTTATGCCTGACATATCTGACAGAGCCCCAGTAAACATATATTTACTCTTTAAATGGGAACCAAAGCAACATGTCCTCAACATTCTTGTGTTTGTCCCTGTAATCTCAAGTTAATGTTTTGAACCATCTGCCCTACTTGGAAGTGAACTTCCTGTTTAAAAGCTTTGTGTTGTACATAGCAGCAGCATTGTTGGACCACTTGGTGAGCAGGTGCATCACTTGAGGGCTGGCTTATGCATAATGTATGTAGACAGGTTTTGCATATGTTTCTTATTCACATGTCTGGCAGGTGGGATCTGTAGTAGGTGCAAGAGAAGGGACAGTGACTTGGTATGCTTTCAGCTGCTCCAAGTTTAGCTACTCAAGGTGTAAGGTTGCTGATGGTATACAGGTTTTCTGATGGAAATTAGGGTTGCTTCAGCAAAGTGCTGAATTTACAAATTTAAAACAAGAGGTCATATTTACAGTTGTACTTTCTAACTAAAGATTTGCACCATAATCTACAATACCATGCAGTGTTTTTCAACCTTGGGGTCAGGACCCCACATGGGGTCACCTGGAATTCAAATGAGGTCATATGAAATTTCTCGGAATTGATTTTAAAAAATACTACTAAAAATATATAGTGAGTTGACAGAGAAAATCACAGTGCATAAAAGGCATGACAAACTGAAACATTGTGGTACTGTTTATCTGTCAAATGTTCATTATGGTTGGTTTCAGGTGCTGCAGCTCTTTTACAATTCATAGTTTGAGTTATTGTTTGTTCAGTATTAACTTGCAGCCTTATAAATACAAGCTGGGCTGACAAAGGAAAATATAATTCTCATTTTGTGCACTATTTTACACCTGACCTTTCTGCCTCCATCCATTATAATATATATTATATAGACTAAATCTTGTCTAAAATTAACCTTTATTTGCAATGTAATATAACAAACTATTACATGATCAAAAAACAAATTAACTTTAGCCAAAAAATACTTTTTAATGTCTGGAGTGGCCAGAGGTTTGTGATTTTAAAATTAGGGCATATGCCAAAAATGTTTGGGAACCATTGATGTAAACTTTCTATTAAATTAGAAAACTTTCATTTAGGAACTGGCATTACAGACAAGGTATTCATATTGGTACTAGTATCAGAAAAATATCTTGCTATATAAATAGACAAACTTTTGTTTTGTGTAGAAGAGTTTAGAGAGTTCTCTATCGGTGTAATCAGGATGAATGTGTGAATCGGTACCAGTTGATCAGGAATGACATTGAACATGTTTGTTTGTTTTTTGTTTGAGCTGCGATGAAAATTGTTGATAGCACCGATTGTTATTAGTATTACCACAGCAAAAAACAACTATAAAAGTACATGGCACTGTATTGTATTAGTGGCCTCAATTCATAATGTGGTTTAACTGACACTTAAAACACAATTTCCCCTGAACAGCTGGTGGTGAATCATTTGCACATCTAGTAATATTTAGCTGAGTGTATATTGTAAGGAAAATTAATCAAACTTTTTTCAGCGTAGCACATTTGCCCTTATTATTCATGAATGTCCAGTGTTCACACTAGTATTTCAGTCTAATTATGGAGAAGCATATCACCTCAGTAGTTTGTGATATTTGATATCCACTTCCATGTATATGTACTAAAGCAGATAAATAAGTCTGTTTGAATTTTTCATTATGATCAGATATTGTGGTTGTGTCATTCACATCTGGGCAGGTGATTGAAAAGCAGCCATTTGATTGGAGCTGAACATCTGCATATTTGACACAGCAGTTTCTCACTCATGCATACATAAACTTCACAAGCCTCTCATCAGCACTCACGAGTCTGCAGTCAGCAGCCTGCAGCAGCAGGAGAGTGAGGTCAAGGACAAGATAACTGAAAGCTTTTTGATGCAATGATGAACTGACTAATAAAACTCTTAACACTCGCGTTGAGTTCAGGGTTAGGTATTTCTTAGCTATTGGATCATCTGTGTCGTTTAAGTTGGCTTCACATCATCTGTCTGTCAGCTCTCTTTCACCTTTACTCTTTGCAAAATCTGAAATTCTTTTCCCTAGGAAGAATGAAGATTTGCCACAGCTCATCTGACAGCAGTAGTTTAATGACATAAATATTGTTTACATAAAAGAACCTTAATGATAACCTGTACATGCCCTCATCTCAGACATTTTTTTTATTATGCAGACTACATCTGAATCAAATATCTTGGTGATTTTTCTGATGAGTTACTTTACAATATGCATCTTGTTTTTGTTACTTGGGCTATGTAATCTAAAATAATGGGATATCATGACTTACGAAAATATACTCACCGCCTTTTAAATTCCATGTTACCTGTACACTCTATAAGCTTTCTGTGTGTGTTCATGCTGCGTCAAATATCACATAGTGAAGGTTAGGGGTTCGAGTTATGTGAACTGGAGATCTTGCTATAAATTGACACATGATCAAATGATGTTCAGTAACATGCAAAATGTTGAAAATTAGTACATATAGTACGGCAAATGCTGTAAGCACTGGTGTGACATGCAACACAACTTCATAAGATCAGTCTCCTATAAAATGAAGTTACTTATAGTAATCTCGATTAAATCTCCTGATTTTTTTCCACTGTCGTATAAGTCTAAGCCTAGTAAGTACTTTCTAGTACACATACAATATAGACCTTCATGGGAATTGAATTGATTGGTTTTGCAAGGTTGAAATTAATACATCTATTTCTCATTCTCTTTTCTTCAGAAATGTGTCCAAAAATGTTTACTAAATGTGTTGTAAAAGTTAAAGTCACTACTTATGTGACCCCTGCAATGTTTCCCACAGACCCAAGTGGCATTGTGTAGCCCTAGAGGAGCAAAGCGGGCGGCTGTGGTTCAGTTGGTAGAGTGGGTCACCCAATGACCAAGAGGTTGGCGGTTCGCGTCCCGGCTCTGGCTACCCACATGTCAAAGTGTCCTTGGGCAAGACACTGAACCCTGACTTAGGCCCCCAGTAGGACTTACCGTAGACCTTAGAAACCTACTGGTGTATGAGTGTGTGTATGAATGGGTGAATGAGAGGCTAATGTAAAGCACCATGAAGGTGGAAAAGTGCTATATAAATGCAGTCCATTTACCCCCCTCCCTATTAAGTGATTATTATTAATAAGATCGTACCACATCTTACATCTTCAGTTGAGGAATTCACAAACACAAGTTACTTATCTGTAGTTATTAAAATAACTCACTGTCACTGTCATGGTCCAGTATCTGCACAGTAACTTGTCTGAAGATGTATGTCTTGGGTCTGTCATTTCCAAGTGTGCTATTAGCACGGTGCTCGGGTAGTGCTATTAGCACTGTACTAGGCTATTGTTATTCACAGATGCTTTACTAAACACCGTGTGTCTCCAAGTACTTAATTAAATTTGACGTATTCCAGCCTTTACATGTACATGTCTTTCACACCTGTAGCATATAGCACCTTGTCGCTGTGTGCACACTTCTGCATGCGTGCGTTTCCATTTAACAGTGGAGAGAGGGCATAATTAAACAACGGCTACATGTGTAGTACCGAAATTCACGTTAACTTTTGGTCTCGTTACTACCGTTAATATTCAATACCTATACCGACTTTCGGTACCCAACTCTCTCGCTCGCTTTCTGTGTGTGAGGGGAAATAAGCCGCAATCTATTTGTGTTGCTCAGTTTTTTTCTGTGACACTGCACCACAAATTACTCTATGGGAAACACTGCCCTGTTCCCAAGAAGTAACAGAAACAATTAGAAACATCTGACATGTGTTGAATGAAACCTGGTATAAACCATCAGAGATATCATCTAATATAGCTCATGCAAGGGACACCACACTAAATGTTACCAGTTCATTTTATATCAAAAACACCCTTTTTTTCCACTGCTGTACATACTTTACACACATCTATAATGTATCTTAATGTAGAGACTAAGGAATGCACATGTGTCATTAGAACTACTAAACCAACAACTAACTAGGACTTTTCTGCAGTACCACATGAATAACAATTGCAGTTTTTTGACACATATATAAGGGTTATTTAAGTATATTGGTAGTATTTAAATATTGGCTCTACTGCTTCATGAACTATTACAGTATTTCAGACTATAGCAATGTACTGACATTGTTAAGAGTACTAGTCAAACCTCAGTGGAAAATGCAGCAAATATTTAACATCTTTGTTTTTAATCTGTTTATTGTTAATTATTATTGTGATTAGTAAGGAATTAAAGGAGACGATGCATAACGTGGCTTTAGTTTCATTGCTTGTGAAATTATATATTACAGGGAGGAAGTATGCAAAAGCAGAACTTCAAAAACAATAGTTACCTCAAATGATTTCTATGAAATTATTGTGTAACAACGGTCACAGCTCAGTTTGTTTCTCTGAAAGTTCTTTTTTTTTTTTTTTTTTTCCATACCACTTCCCTTAAACTTGCTTGACTTGATTATGCTTGTGTTTGTGTAAAAGTCCTGTCATAAATACATTAGATATTTTCAGGGATATGCTGCTGATGTGGTTTATTTTTTTTTATGCTGTTTACATTATTTTTAGGACCAGTATTACCAAGTACCAAATTTAAATTCATCAATTATAGCATCTCTAACCCGAGCTAAAATATTGTTCATTATAAAAATTTTTTAAAATGCTGATATTACCTTAAAGTTTTCACAATAGACTACATTTCTAAGGGCGTATTGCTGCTTTGAAAATAACTGTCACAAGTCATTGAGCCTTTTTTTAAAGCTGTTGAATTTCCATTACATAACAATTCACAATTCCTCCCACGTAGCATATCATCAATAAATCCAATAGATTGAGCAGAAAATCCAGGTTGACCTGTCAAAGAGGGAGAATATCACAGGAGAGTGTCACGGTAGGATGTATGAAAAACAGGATTTTTTTTTTTTTTTTTTTTTTTTTTTATTTTTTGTGGTGGTGGGGTCAGATAAGTATGTGCACAGCAGATTGGAAGTGGTGTAAAGACGACTTGACTTGCAGAGGATACTGAAAATATCAAAATGTTAAGGAGATACAAGAATGAGTTGATGTGGTAGGAGAAACAAGTGGATGATAACAGAAAAGGAAATGAGAAGCTGAGCAGAAAATAACTGAGAGGTAGAGCAAAATCACCGAGCCCTTCCCCCACTACTCGTGGTTGAAGAGCAGTGAAGAGTAATGAGATTGTATGGCTGTACTACAGGCCTCAGGTCGGTGTAATTGTTTAATGCATCGTGTTTACTTGCTTAGTGATCCAGAGACTGTGTACCAGCTGGAGTGTTTAGCCACTTACTTCATTAGTTGAACTTATTAGTGACACCACTTGATGTGTTTTTCCACAACACTAGCAACATTTTTATGCAAAATTGAGGTAAAGTGTAATCTGTTGTAGGAGTACACATGGAATGGCATTTTTCTAAAATGTCAACTGTCTGACGTATATTGGAGCAGACTCACTGCTGCGGAAATGGATGTGGCATTTCCTCAGAAGAATGTACAATATGTCTCAATATATGCTGAAGTACAACAGACTCACGTCCAGATTCAGGACAGAACACCAGGAAAATATACAGTAGCAAAATAGAAATGTTTTGTGTTTGTGCGGTGTCCCACATGAGTTGTTTCTCTCTGTAGCTGGATTACAGGTGTGGCTTCATCTCAGCAGTCCTGGAGTTGTACTATCAAAGGGCTGATTTGAAGATGAAAGTCTGTTGGAGTTTGAAGTTGCCCTTTTCACAAGGTTTAGGCTATATGACAACATCTGTCTGTGTGTCTTAGCAATCACTACACAGCAAGAACAACAGGAGTCTGTGCAAAAAAAGAAATGGAAGGACAATAGCTCAGTCAGAGAATGATGAAGAGGGGAAGATAAAGGGAGTGTGGGTTTCCTTGTAGTGAGGGGTTACCCAAAAGGGCACAATAAATCTACAAGCAAAGCGAGATCAGAAACTGCTCAAGCCCACAACCTCTCCTAATATACACGTACACTCATATGAGCTGTTCTTTGTACTCTCACAGTAAACAAAAATTAGGTTTGTTCTGGGGAAGCAAAATAATGAAAAAGGACAAACATGGTTACAAAATGTTTTACACAGCAAGCAATAAAACAGTCCTAAGAACATATCAGAAAAGTAAGAAACAACTGGGATAACCAATGCATCACATCCTGTTCATCTCTTAATTCATTTAAGACCTCAGCCCACTACCAACTACCCTCAGCTACTCCCTTTTTCAGAGAACTTAACCGTTTCTACTTTCAGGGTAAACCTTAACTGAAAAAAAAATGAGTAAGAGCAGGCTTCCTCAAAAAGCCTGTGTTTGTCAGTAATATGCCATATTGTTGTGTCAACTATCGGAGTAGTCATAGGTTCCCTGCCAGGAACCTCCTAAATACAAATAACTGGAATGGTATGAATATGAATAGTCACCAAAACAGAAGAGAGAGGAAAAAAATGCATCTCTCATGTTTCTCATTTGTAGTAACAAATATAATATTACCACAACACTGTTTTTGTCCAATTTTTTTTTAAATATGTCGATAAATACTAATTATAATAATAATGGTGCCAGATTGTTGATAGTGTATTTTTGCTCTTATAGAGAAGCTGATAGCATACCAGCGGGAGTTCCATGCCCTGAAAGAACGCCTTCGTGTGGCAGAGCACAGGACACTCCAACGCTCATCTGAACTCAACAACATTCTCGAGCAGTTCAGACGTGCCATCGCAGAGACCAACAGCAGCAAAGATGCTCTCACAAACTTCTCCGGTAAGTGAGATTTTCAAAACTAGAAATCTAGTCATGTTTTATGCCCTTGAATATTTCATGCACATGGTTTTTATGTTTTGGGAATTTTCACTTTCATTTCTTGCATCACTAACAGAAAACAGTGCTGGGTTCCTTCTGAAAATGTTGCAAACCCATCATTTTTGCTTGCTCTTCTTGCTTTTTAAATCAGCATGATATCTCTTTGCCCCTCTTTCAGATGAGACACAGAAACTGCTGAAGGAGCTTGCTAATAGGAAGCCTCTCCAGGTACCAAATATCTACCATCACCTGCCTCACCTTCTCAACAATGAAGGGAGCTTGCACCCTGCTGTGCAGGTTGGTCTTGGCCGAACAGGAGGTGAGATGTGATTCCACAAACAGACACATGAGAATAACAATTTCTGTAAAGCAGTACCTCCCTTGATTTGCACAACCTTCCCAGAATATGGACACTCATCCTACACTTACTGTACATAAGAGATCATGTTACAAATTTTCCATTGTTGATAAGCTTACAGCAAATTTGCCCTCTGGGCTGAGTGTTGCAGTCAGATGTTTTTTGAAGAATTGTACTGAAAACAATTATTAGATATTTTGAGTTTAATATTTTACATGCCTTATAAGCTACAAGGGGCTGAGGGAGTGGTTTCTTTTAGGTGACAATTCCCCATCTAAAAGTTTTGAGTATGGATATCATGTTATGCTCTTCATAGTCAGCCGATCACAGCCAATTTGAGCCATATGGGAGATTTTGGATGGAAGTGTTAGGAGAACTGCTCCCCACGACCATCATCAAAATGACAAATACGAGAATATCTGTGTTCATTCCTCCAGTTGTTCAGAGATTTGTAGAATCAAAGGCAATTAGCACTGAATTAGTTCTGTGGGATTAAATGGCTCAACACCTCAACAAGGTTGGCTTTTCCTTTCATTTGTCACCCTTTAGTGTCTAACTTACATTTTGAGCTGTTTGTACTGGGATCAAATTTCTGCATGTTGGTGCATATTCTTGCATTTTGCCTCTTCATATCCTTTTTTTGTTATCATGTCTTCTTTCTAGTAACTAATAGAAAAGTGCTTTACAAAGAACATATACCTTTGTATGGCTTTGGGCCACAGTTAATGAAGGGAAATCTCTTTGTTAATGCTCAGATTCTTAACTGTATAGGTTTTGCAGTGAAGACTCAACAAAACCTACAAAGCTCAAAGACATTTACAATCATCTGCCAAAGCTGCTATCCATAGTTTTTGTACACTATTTCACACTCTTTTGTAATTCCCTCCTCTTCTGAGCAGCCTTGTTTTTTATGTTTTAAAACAATCTTCCTTTTACTCCTCAAGCAGCCACATACTGTGTGTGACCTTTGCTGTATCAGGTTCTCACTAAGAGGATTACTTATCTAGCATTGTGAGTGAGATAGGGGGAATGAATTTGAGGTGAATCGAGGGTTTGAACAGCTCAAATAGGGCATTCACATTCCTCTTGATGGTCACTGAAGGGAAGAACAGACATCCTGAGCAAATTAAAGGAAAGCAAAAGGGGAAGGGAGGGTAAGACAGGGACCAGTGGGTTTTTTTTGTCTGTGGCCTGCAGCCAGTCCAATTGCTTCAAAGGCCAGAGATCAATGTATGTAAGGTATTCCCACAGGAAACAAAAAAGATGCAAGGCCTCTTGTCACTGTCTCTCATACCATTATTCTGTCTGTTTGACTCTAAAGACTCCTTCATTGTAATCATTAGTGAGGTAAGTTGATAAGTTTTATGTGTTGCCAGGTCTGTCTGAGCGGCCTCTGCTCTTTGTGTGTTACTTTATTGCCTTTCAGGCTGTAACATTGTTTTATTATTTTCAAAGTAAAGTGTAGCCCCTCTATACATAGGTATTGAACCTGTAGCCTAATCTGTTATATTGACAAGCATCTGATCACCTCTTTAACCTTAAAGGTTGCCTGATGTTATGGAATACAGTGCTTTTCCTATTGCAGGGAAGTGACTGCAGCCAAAAGATGCATAAAAGAGAACCTTTCCCCTCCACACATGCATGCCCTTGATTATCTTGATTATCTACCGACTTTGGTCACAAGTAGCACTGCCTTGTAATGTCCTGTTTTTTCTGTTGCTCAGTCTTAGAGTAACTGATTTTTGTGCTCTCCCTCTTGTATCTCTGCTGGTCTAAGCATATGTGACAATGAGGTATTTATAGCTGTGTAAATTAGGACATCATCCTACTTTAAATTGAACAAGAATTACAGGAAGAACACTGTTTGAGAACATTTGGGGCCCAAATAGCCTAATGTTCCAAAACAGTTCATGGCTTTTAGCAACCCATAAACTTGCCAACTTTTGACCTGTGACAGAGGCAGTCGTTAATTGTTGCCAAGAAACAATTATCATATATCTCCATTTGCTTATACTGAACAGCTGTTGAAGTAGAGAATATCTTCCTAGTTTTTGTTTCAATTTTAGATTGCATATTAGATGGCAATGCAGTCTTTGTTGCTTCTGACACGCTGTTGACCTGAGGAGAAACTACACGTCAATGTGTCTGTAGTAATAATACTAAAGCTGCCAGGACAGTCTTTTTTTTTTATGGTTGCAAAGAAAAACTGGCAGGGCAGAACAAAGGCTAAGGTTTTGTTTAAGCAAAGGCTCAAACAAAACCCTTCTGATCCTACCACTCTCCAGTCAGTACTAATGTCTAACCAGTAGGGATTTTATCAACAAGAACATAACCCCCCACCAGCTTCACACCTGCAAGCCCTGCCAATTTAATTTGTTATAATGCAGGATCAATCTGACAGCTCCACCGCTGGGCATTGTACCCAAGTAAGTCTGTACTGCTGGAGGTGTACACTTTAATCTTTTTAAGATTACAAGATCTCTATAAAGTGGGCCTATTTGTCATGTGTGTGAAATTGTGGGGAAGTGCATGACGCAGCAGAAATGAATAACTGAAAGTGATATCTGGTTTGCATATTTTGTGGTTTACATTTTTTTTCTGGTTAACACCTGCTATTCTCTTGGCTGTGATTTCACTGCTTCTGCAAGTTCTCTCTTAAACATTGCCAATATTTTTTTCCCCTGATTACTGATAACTTGTTCAGGGGAGCAGAAGTTATTTCAGTTCATTAATCAACCTGTTTAAATCAGCAAATTGTCAGTGTCTCAGCCTGGGGCCACTCAGGCTGACTGGTGCACCAGATCTCATTCCAAGGTCATTCACTAATGGTCCAATTGTCCAGGAGTTTGTAGATTGGTTTGAGCAGTCCTTTCTACAACTGAACATCCCAAAACCCAAAAATAAGTATGTTGACTTCAGGAAACGTGCCTGTAATAATGAGTCAATTAGTATAAAAGGACAGGCAGTGGTATGTGTAGACAACTATAAATATCTTGGGACCTTTATCGACAGTAAACTTATTTTTACGGCACATTGTGAGTTTGGGTCTATACTGCCCAAGGAAGCTGTCACCCTTTCACATTGACAGGAAGCTGCTTACAGTGTTTTACAAATGCTTTATTGAGACTATAATTACCTCTGCCAAGGAGGTATTAAATTCAAGTCTGTTTGTTTGTCTGTCTGTCTGTCAGCAGGATTACGCAAAACATTCTGAACGGATTTAGACAAAATTTTCAGGGTAGGTTGGTAATTGGGGGGAGGGGCTCTCAGAGTGCTTTTCTAGTTTATTTCTGTGTCCTGTCTGGAGCACTTATCTGCTTGTCAGTTGTCGTTAGTGGTCTGTGTTTTGACCTGTTGTCTTGTGTCACTGTTGATAGTATTGTTGTTTTGTGTATGTTTTTACTTCACTTTTACCTGCAACCAAATCTACCTTCAGGTACAAATAAAGTCACCTTACCTTACCTTAACTTACCGCACCGCACCACACCACTATGGATTTCAGTTGAATATGCTTGTTTTTTCTCCATAAAGACAGGGCCGCACTTGACCACTGTTTGGAATGCACTATGTACAGCTTTGCCTTGCAGTTACAAATGGTGGTGTGTAGTTGGGTAATGCTAAGACCTGAAACCCACGCATTGTTGACTTTGGAAGGCAATTATTAGTTTTGATGTTTACATATGTGCAAGACGTGGGTGTCTAGTACCCATAAAGGCTAATGTTGTATTTACACTATATGTATGTAATATATGTAATTTATTTGAAAGATGTTATGCAGTTTTTACACAGTCAAAAAAGTATAAGCATGCTATAAATTTAGAGAACAAGAGAACGGACTCCATTTTCTATGAAAATGCATCCCCTATATAAAGGAGGTCGCCTCAGGCAGGCTGTAGGTTTTACATTGAGAAGCTTGGTTTAAAGGGATAGCATCACCCACTCATCTGCACTCATACACACACACACACACACACACACACACACACACACACACACACACACACACACACACACACACACACACACACACAACACAAGTGAAAAGCTAGATCCCCTCAGGCTTGTCAAGACTTTGAAAGCTTTAAAAAAGCATTTTTGTCATTAAAAGATATCACCCAGATACCTCAGGATTCTACTGTTTGATGTGGCTGTTTTCTCTCACAGCAACATTTCACTTGTTAGTAAAAAAAAATAAAAAATTTGGTTCTTCTTTTTCTACAGATACATTTGTAAAATGTTGCTGTATATGCCATGTCTAAAATGTTGACAAGATATTAGTGGTTTTCTTTCTTTTCCCTCCGTAAGGTTTTTCTGTCTCAAATTTTTTAAACACTTTTACAGTTTATTGAAATGTATCTTTTTCTCATAATAAAGATTATTGACCAAAATGAAAAAATAAAAACCCATATTGAAAACTCATAATATGTATCAAACCGTGATTGTATGTTTGATCATAATTTTTTTTTTTTACATGTTAGGGTGCAGGGTTAGGATCATGTCATCTTTTATGACATTTGTCAAACAAAACTGTATCTGAAATATTAGTACATTTGCATAAGGACGATGGGTAAAACGATGTGCAAACTTGTAGTCTTGTATACAAAGTACTTTGTTGACATATTTAGATGATGTCTTTATAATTGTCCTAATGCCTCTTCAACAGTGCCTGTAACCCTAAAACATTTTTATCCATGATTTTCTAGTTGGTAAATAAGCAAGTTTAGATGAAAGACATTTTGTTGGACTTTGGATGTCTACTAATGCCAGCTTCTTTTATTTGTATGGCGTGCCAAATCAGTCCTTCCCATTGATGTGACGGAATAGGGGACAGCTTTTTTTTTTCCTGAAGGAGATGAAAGAACGGCAGAGTGAAGCGAGCAGACTGATCAAGGGACATGGGGAGGGGCAGTGTTGGAGTCGGTCCTGCTCGCGCTGCACTTGCATGCATTATCACTCATTCACTGTCTGCCACCCTCCCTTATTCTGCCATTCTCTGTCTCTTTTCCTTCCTCCCACATTCCCCTTTCATCCTCGACCTACTTTCTTGGTGGTGGGTGTCGTTCTACGTCTTGAGCTCAGTGCGAGAAACACAAAGCAAAACTGGGACAGATTCTCCATGCTGCACAGATCACTCTGGTGGATTGCATCCTTTCATATGTCCACTATAATGTTCCCTCATTCTGCACCTCAAGTTTATTTTGTGCCTTGGTTGAGGCCCCCCCATGCTCCACATCAACATATTCCCTTTGCACAGAGACATGCACGTAATCCATTAGTCCAGGTCATGTACCTCATAGCTATTTTTGTCCCTTTAGGGCAACTTGTTCAGAACTTTCATTAAGAGAGAAACTCCATGTATAGATGAAGAGGGTACTAAATAGGATTCAAATACCCAATGAACGAACAGTTTAATGTACCTCATCTTGTTTATTTTTTCATGCTAATTTACTATCGGATAAACACAATGGTAGCTTCCTAGACTGTCACACTGGCTTTAGCTGGCTGCACACTCCCCCTAACGCCTTCATTCTCTCGTTAGTGAAAGTGATCCTTGTATCTCAGTAATTGACACTGTTTATTGTTTGTAACTGTCTGTTGTTTCCTTTTCAGTCTGGTGTACTTTTCAGAAAATGTCTTCATAGTGAAGAACAGACCGTCTGTTCACTCACACTAAGCCTTATACAATAGGAACAATAAGACGACAATAGACCCTCTCTTGCTATCTTTCCCATCTTATTCTTTCACTTATTCAGCATATCCTTAGCTGAATGTAGAGGGGTTTTTATGAACTCCACCACTCTTTTCTGTGACCATACATTTTTTTTTTTCCCACAATGCATGGTTTTGTTCAATCGGGACTTTGGATTATTACTCAGACCCAGTAAACCGCTTGGTCATTTTTATGCACTGAATTGATTAATGATTGATCAATTTCTTTAGTACAAAATGTCCTGTCTGAAAGTCAGATATTTTGTCCAGTGCTGTTGACTTTGGTCTGGCTTGCATGTTTTATACTGTATGTTTTATGCATTGTTGTTTTATGCCTTTTATGCTGTTTATTTTATGCCTCTATTGCTTTTGTAAAGCACCTTGTGACTTTTACACTCTTGAAAGGTGCTATATAAATAAAGTTTATTATTATCACATTGAGCTGGTATAAACGCCTGATAAAATAATTTATCAGCTCATTGTAGGTCTCTCAGCAAAGAAATAGTTATTCTCTAACCATTGTTACATTGTTGTGTGATTAAGTAATTAGAAATGAAGTTGGACATTTAAGCATTGCATTCTTACAGGTGGTTCAGAACATTCTTTTACAACATGCATCATGGTAGCGCAGACATTATTCCATCTGTCATTCTGGGCATGTATTTCTGCATTGTGGACTCTTGGACCCAGTTGCTGTGTTAGAGTAAAGATAATGTTCCCTTTTAGTCACTAAATCGCAATGTTCTAACCTCATGCTGTCTTCTTCTTAGTTACCATGGTGATGGGGATCCCAACAGTTAAGCGGAAGGTGAAATCTTATCTGTCTGAAACGCTGCGATCACTCATAGACAAGCTGTCACCAGAGGAGAAACTTGACTGTGTCATTATTGTCTTCGTTGGAGAGGTGAGCCCATATGTTCCTACACTATGACTAAAGGCTTCAGGCCTTTAGATTCTAGATTCTTATTTGTTTTTAAATCTTCTCATGTGTCTCATTTTAATTGTCTTTTAATGCATCTTAATAATTTTAATTTTCTTTCATGTTTTATGTAAAGCACCTTGAATTGTCCTGTACATGAAATGTGCTATACAAAGAAATTTTCCTTGCCTTGCATTGCCTTCAGGCAACCAATGAGTTCTGTGTTGATATGAAGTTTGATTAAATGTGTCTTCCTGGTTTAATGTCTGCAGACTGATCTGGACTATGTTCAGAGTGTGGTCGCTGGCCTTGAGAAAGAGTAAGTCTGCTTCCTTCCTCTTGATACGCATGCAAACTACTACCGTTCCCAAGAGAAAAGTAAAAGTTAGAGACCGTTTAAGATGCCTTAGTAGGGCCAACTTTTTGTACCAGTTCTGGTACTAATACTTTGGCTTCGATCACCGCTGTTTTTAATACAAATGTTCTGCTTCAACAAAACAACATCCCACATAACAATCTTCAGATTTGTTTTTCTACTCACTCACAATTTTCAGTTCATGTCGGTTTTGAAATGTGCAAAAAAAGTGTTTACCTTTTAAAAAATATCACCCTTTTAACATGACATAACAAAAATGAATAAAAACAACACATATGTCCTCCTTACATTAACACTGTGGTTTACCCCTTTAGTATCAAATGTCAAGGTGTTTTTTGATACTCGATAGTATCCAAAATGGAAAAAAATGCCATAAAAGCACTGATGTTAAACACAAGTAACCTTTATTTTCTGTAAGATGCAACTTGCACTGAGGTGCCAGTAGCCAACCCATCCTGTTTACACCAAGGTGTTGTAAACTATTGTATGGTCTTGCAACTAAGTGCAAAGCTTTCCAAGATTTTATAATACCCTGTAAAATAAGCAGTTTTCTGTTTGTCTATCTTTAGGCCTTGTATCTTGACCCTTTGGGATTCTTCAATAAAAATTAAGAAAAATAGAAAACATTGTTCAGGAAAGACATATTGTGGAGGCAGAGAAACATGTAATGTAAAAAAGAATGACACTGACTAAAATGTATAACTTGGCTCTTGCTCTTCATTTTCATTACAAACTAAAGTGTCTGTTTCTGCTGCACCCAATATTACTGAAGAGCTAAAGTCTGATACTGGTTCACATTTTTCTAATTAGCTTCATACGCTGTACTCTAATTATAGATTTTCTTTTTTTGGCACACATGGAGAAAAGTATATATTTTTTTACTTTGGTATGTTTGGGCTACAACCTCAGAAGGGTTCTAGTTATTTTTACTTTCCAGTGTGTACACAGATATTTGGAAAATGTTTGTGCGGATTTAACATTTTGAAGGAATCCGATTAAACTCGAT